>JAHWFP010268613.1:92108-131224 GCA_023313725.1 Lithobius niger
TTCAGTCAAACACACGCCAGCGACTTTCCCGGGGCTGCACCAAAAGGCGACATTTTGGGGGAGGGGGAGGCGGGCAAGCGTGTATGGGGGGGGGGGAGTAGGAGTGTTGGGATTTGGGGTTAAAGTAATTGTGGGAGAAAGGGCATATGTGGGAGCCATTCACATGTTCGGTCTTCGGTTTGATAAATTTAAAACCAAAGACCAAACACCTGGAGGGAGACGGGGGGGGGGGGCACAACTAGTCTATATAAATATAGGCTAATACGCTTAGGTTGGGCAAGCAAATTCATCATTATGCGCTATGATGAAAGAGGGCGAGCGACCGTCAAACAAACGGGTGTGGCCTGTAACAATCAGTAACAATAGAAATATTGCTTTAATAATGCTACCTCTTAGAGCAAAGAGTTTCAAAGTTGGTTCAGTAACAATCACTGCATGCACGACCGTTGTTGGATTTATTGCGCTAGGTATCAGAACTGAGAAACGGGCAATTGAGCGTCCTCCATTGAAAAAAGACATTTACTTTCATAACAAAACAAATCAGCACGGGTTAAAATGTAGGGGGAGCAGGGATGGGGATATTCAGACCACTCAATAGGGGAATCCGGGTCGGGGACGCGGTGCGGGACGGGAAAAGGGTTACCGGGGGGGGGGGGCGGCGCACGGGGGAAAATCAGACCGCAGGGGAGTTCGGAGGAGGAAGCAGGGGGCAGTCGGCACCCTTTTCATTCCATACTGCCCACTACAGTATTTCGCTCAGGTATGCGGAGACCGGCTAGACCTATACAGCTAGTCTATACATATCAAAAACCAAAACTGGTAAAAGGGGCCGCCAAGTTCCGAATGGTTCGGCCCTTGAAAGGAGTGATATCAACACACCAAAACAGTCGCCAAGTTACTCGCACCGCTTAATAATTCGAAGGTTAAATGAAAACTAGAACATTGCTACTTTCGGTAGCAATGTTCAAGTTTTCATTTAATGTGCAAAGTATTATTCGGTGCGATTAAGTTGGCGAATGTTTTGGTGTGTTGATATCACTCCTTTGAAGGGCTGAACCATTCGGAACTTGGTGGCCCCTTTTACCAGTTTTGGTTTTTGATATGATATCACTACTTTTTTTTTACATTGTGTATTGACTCAACTCCACTACCGGCAAGATGTGTAATCAAGTGCCACGTCAACAAGAAATTGGTTTTCAACAATTTGCTACTACCTTTTGCCTATAGGCCGAACCATTCTCAACTTAGTCACCTCTTTATTGGCTTTTGGTTTGGTTTTAATTTTGTTGTAATTTGTTCTATTTAGTTAGTTTTGGTGTGTTGATATCACTCCTTTGAAGGGCCGAACCACTCTCAACTTGGTGGCCTCTTCACCAGTTTTTGGCTTGTTTATTTTGCTTTGTTTTTACATTTGGTGAATTGAACGTGAATACAATTTCTTTGGAACGTCGTTTAGATTTATTGTGATACACTAGTGTGTGTCTAAGCACGCACGTCAGTATACACGTTCTCATTGTCGGAACTTTGGCCGTCCAATGAGAGACGATGCCGACAATACTAACAATGGTTATAACAATATTTTCGTATTTACGCGCCCTCCCACGCCATCCCTGTTACGCCCCCAGGCTCCAAACCATAAGAGGTACGCAGTTAGTATTGTAGTGCACCCATTCGTCCAATTTCATAGCTGGAAGCCTTCCCGTTATCTGGGAATCGATGAATAATCACCCTATGGGAAATAACATGGGGATGAGCGGACTAGCTAGCTAGGTAGTTAGTAAGGGGCGAGGGATAATCGTCTAACTGGAAAATCGCATAATTGGAAGAACGTATAACGGAAAACAGTATAACGGAATGTCATCTAACAGGAATTTAGTATAATGGAAAAGTGTCTAACTAGAAATTCGAATAATGGAAAATCGTCTAATATCCGTGCCTCGCTGCGGCTATACATATAACATCAGAAACCGTAGTTAGACGTTAATCCAGTTAGACTTTTATCCATTATACAATTATCCATTATACGATATTCCGTGTAGAAGCTTTTCCAGATTTTTTTTTTAGGCAGATTTTAGACAATTATCCCATTAGACGATTTTCCAGTTAGACGTTCATCCGACGCCCCGTTAGTAACTCATTTTCAACGTTATTGAGGGGCAGATTTTGCATTGAAAGAAGCATAGCTGGCATACAAATACGAGTTGATTTTTTGTCAGGTGGGTCATTGCTCTCGATTTCAACACAATTTAAGCTTTTGTACGGCATTATTATTTTTCCCCAAGTACTTGAAATGTGCCCAACTATGCTTCAAGATATAAGACACTGACGCAATGGCGTCGCGCTACAATGGTTCACAACCTCGACAATTGAATTAATGTGATGTTTGTTGTGATGTTTGTTGCCTAACTTGGCGCGACACACTAGAGCTAAAAGGATTGTTAGGGATCAAAGCAAGAGCGCTAGCTGGCTCATTCTTCCCACGGTAGCACAGAAAAAGGGCGGACGGCCGATAATGGGAACGGATATGCGCCCTAACAATTAGAAACAAACACTATTGCTTCGATAATGCTGACTATTAGAACCGAGTTGAAGCAGCGGGAATCAGCTACACCGGCGTATGTTACGCCGGGGACCGGGGACCAAGTATTTAATTTAATTTTTTATTTAAGAATAGCCAGGGTTCGTTGGAAACTATCTACGCTTAGGTTGAGCAAGCAAACTCATCATCATACATATAATATGCCAGCAATACCGGACGCGAGAGAGGCGACGCTAGCAACAGCACCAACAGGCGAGAACTACGCAACCACGCAACGCCTACGTCACGACTCGCCAAGATGAGCAGCGCCAGCATATAATATAGCAGCGCCAGCAATGCCATCTGCCGCCAACCCCATCTGCCGTCGCTAAACAGCATAGAGGGATAACCAAGGTCATAATAATATCAGCGCCAGCAGGAGCCTATAGAAAACAACTATAGGCTCCTGGCGCCAGCAATACGTACGCGTCAATAGAGGAAGAGTTGGGAAGGCGGGCACCGAGAGCCCTTTGGCTGTTTAGCCTTTTTTTCCACAAACTTAATCCCAATTTCAGTCGAATTTCTTGCTCTCCCAATTGTGCTATTTTGATGCTGAAACCAGGGAAAGGTTAGGGTTTCCTTTCGTGGGTATTTTCTTTTCGTGATTTTTTTTTTACCCAACTTTACATTTCTTTCTCGGGCCCTTTTTTTAGGCCCTTTTTAGAGACTCTTTTTCTTTTTTTTAAACAAAGGGTGAAACGTGGGTTAGCTGTGCAATGTTAACGGGCTTTAAGTTAAGCTGTTTTCGTTAGGCCTAACATCGTCGGATCTTTTTCAAATTTAATAAGAGAATTAGTGGTCGACCGAAACCAATTTTTTCACTTTCGGCCGAAACCGAAACTACTGCCGAAACTGGCAATTCAGTTTCGGCCGAAACCGAAACCTCTACCGGAACCGAAACCAAAACCTAAACTGAAAAGTATCAATTTTAATAATTTGACAAAAAAGCAGGAATAGAATCATAAAATCATGAATGTGTGGCCTCCAAGCCCCTCCCTCCACCCCTCCAACAAAAATAATGTTTCAGAATTTAAAAAAAAGAACTTGTCAGTCTTGCTACAAAACTTCAGGACTTTCGTTTGAATTTTTTTTTTCAGTACTCATTTTTTATTTTAAAAATAGTCTTATTTTATTCGTATCAGTCCAGGGCAGGGAAAAGGGCTTTTCATTCAGTAAGTAAAGAGCTTTGCTTGAAACATAAATAAAGACAAATGCAAGCATAAATACCCCCCAGTGCAACGAATCCATTTAAATATTTTGAATTTGGAAATTAAATTTTTTTTTTTATTTATTATTGATGGGCATGGCAGATGCAAACAGGATGTGTGATGGTGACCCCTGGATGTCGACACCACTAAGCTACAGCCTAGTAATCTGTACGGAAATTGGATTCTGCCAGGAGGTAGAAGTGGTTTCGGCTTCACCGAAACTGAAGCATAGGATTCAGCCGAAACCGAAACCGTAACCGAAACCAGTTCGTCGGTTTCGGCCGAAACCGAAACTGAGCTATTAACTTCATGGCCGAAACCAGAACCGTAACCGAAACCAAAAATTTGCTGGTTTCGGTGCCGAAACCAAAACCGAAACCGAAATTCGGTCGACCTCTAAAGAGAATGTATTTTGACCTTGGGAGTTCGTTTTTCGGGTTTTGGGCGTTAAGCCCGTTTTTAGGCGTATTTCAATTTTACTATTCAGTAAAAATTCTGGCTCATAGAAGCCATTTTCAATTCAATGTTGTGTATAAAAACAATATTTTCTGCTGTTTTTTCCCCCCATAATCAACTTATTAGCACTAGGACCCGTCATTTTTGACGGGGATTCAGCTAGTGCACTATAATGAAAGAGGGCGAGGGACCGACAATGTCTGTAACAATATGTCTGTAACAATCAGTAACAAACGGAATATTGCTTTAATAATGCTAGCTCTAAGATCCAACTTGAAAAGTTTCAAAGTTGGTTGAGTAACAATCAGTTCATGCACGATCGTTGTTGGGTTTATTGCGCTTGGTATCAGAACGGAGAAACTGGCAATTGAGCGTCCTCCATTGAATAAAGACATTTACTTCCATAACGAAACAAATCAGCAGGGGTTCAAAGGGAGGGGGAGTATGGATGGGGATATTCAGACCACACAATAGGGGATTCCGGGGCGGGGGGGCCAGGGGTTGTCGGACGAGAAAGGGGTTACCGGGGGGGGGGGGGGTTGCATGGGGGAAATCGGACCATACAATTGGAGAATGTGGGAGGTAGGCCGCAGAGGAGTTAGGAGTTCGGAGGCTGGGGGTAGTGGGTGACCTTTTCATTCCATACTGCCCATTACAGTATTTCTCTCAGGTATGTGGGAACCGGGTATGTGGGAGTACAGCTAGTATTAGAATAAACCAAATAGCTGCAGGTCCCCATACATTTTTTGTTTTTATGAACAACAGCAAAAAAAACAACTGTCGTAGCATTCTGGGAACTGCAGTGAGGATCACTATGCAGCAATCTAAATGAGTAAAAAAAAAACACGTGATGTCATGTGGCCGGGAATGGAACACGATGACACACGTATTTATTTTTTTAATTTTTCGTTTAGATGGCCACATTTCACTGTTGTCACTGGGTGCTACGATGGGTATTTGTTTGTTTATCCTCTTACTGTAGTTTCTGTTAGTAGTTCTTAACTAGAGGAAGCCCGTGTTACGCACGGGGCCGGTCATGAATTAAGTTTACAGACCCACTTCCACCCCACCTCGCAGCCCCACTCCCACTTCCACTCTCAACTCCCCACACCCATTTTCGCGCACACTGGCTAAGAAACACTTTCTCGGAATTAAGTTTCTTCAATCCAATTTTTGCGCACACTGACTGATAAATGCCGATTTTCGTTCGCTTCGCTCACTCAATCAGCGCATCCCATGGCTCAAATCACTGGATGCACCGTTTTAAAAATTGGCATGCTCAAGCATCATTCCCGGGCACAACGCAGCCCGGACCCGTTTTCCCGTTTGCCAGGAGCTCAGCTCTGAAAGCTTTCATCTGCGAATTAAATAAGACATAGCATCGTTTCCAGCTGCCAATTTCATTTTACCCATCAACAATCAACGGTTTGCTATGCACGGGGCCGGTCATGAATTAAGTTTACAGACCCACTTTTCCTGGCACACTCAGGGCCGTAGCGAAGGGTAGTTGGTTAGGGGTGGAGGGAGACTCATTTTGCCAACTCATCTTATGATTTTGCCAACTGGTTAAAAAAAATGACAGTAGTGTTACCAGTAAAGTACTATTTAGGGGTTCCGGCAAAACTCAGCTAGGGGGTCTAGGGAGCGCTGAAAGCTGCCCCAGCGGGGTCCGGAGCCCCGGAAGCTGAAGCATTTTACGCTATTTTAGTGCTTGTTTCTGGGCTCCAGTGAAAGAACACAGAAGCAACAAATTGTCAAGTAAATTTTCTACCCTCCTAAAATACCAGTTACGAGTTGCTCCACGCTGAAACCCCTTCTGAGGGGCACTGTCTAACAGAAGAAGAACTGTAAGAAGTAAAGTAGCCAACTCAATTTTTAGTTTTGCCAACCGTGTACGATTTTCGCGAAGTTAATAATATTGTTAACGATTTCAAACTCGGTTGGGTTAGATACACCGTATCAGCAGGCCTTAGATCTTGGCCTGCACAATCATCATCTACACTGTTGATACTGTAAGCGATGGAGAACTATCAGCTTCATCGACAGCAATGCCACACGAGAAAGCACCTCTTCTACAATCCTATAATAGAAGCTATCCATGGGTGCCTGATGGTGCAGCTCACGAGCAGCTCTTCCATAATCCGATAATGGAAGCTACCCACGGATATGTGATGTTTGCAGCTCGCTAGTAGCTCTTCTGCAATTCAATAATGGAAGCTATCCACGGGTGCATGTGATGGTGCCGCTCACGAGTAGCTCTTTTACAATCCGATAATGGAAGATAACCAAAGGTGTACAATGTTGCAGCTCACTAGTAGCAGGACACCAGCATTGTGCACCAGAATTGATTGCGACGGCAGCCTTTAATTTTTGTAACGAATACTGTAGGTCATTAAACATACTTTTGCACAATTTTTCATGTTGGTAATCATTTTAGTGCTAAAAATGTTAAGAGTTAAAAAAAAAAAAACAACAGGTGCAAAATATTGTAACCAGGCATAATAATAGTGGGCATAATAGTGGGCAATGTGGTGGTAATAATTTGAGCTTCAGCTGCTCGATCCGTCTTTGGTCGTACTTGAACACCAGTCATTGCTTCCACGCGAGATGAGAGTCAAGCACCACTAGTACACGGCTCCTCCTGGCGGCAATCGCGAGTGCTAAGGAGCCAGGGGCTCACTGTTGAGCAAAGTTATTTATTTTGGCGAACCACAACTGTCATTCCTGCGATACTACGTCTGCAAATCCTCCAAGAGTTACGTATTGGGCACCTATACACTGTATACAGTATCGTTCAGATGAAAGTTCTGGTCAGGTATCATGTATGGTGGCCTAATTTAAATAAGATCTGGAGGGCATTGTGAAATCGTGTATCATATTTTAACAGGTTAAAAACGAATCAAGACAAACTCGTAAGAATTTCTGTCGTCTCGAGCTCCCCATCGAAATAAGGTGAATGTTGGAGGCTGAGCTCTCACATCGCTTACACACTAGGTGACGCAAAGTTGGGGCACATACCACAAATATATTGCCCAAAAATTTTTTTTAACGTATTCTTCACAATTCAACACTTCTTTTTTATTAGCCGAAACTTTTTACGGCTAAAAAGTTATTTTTTCTTTGTTTACATAGGGTTGCGTAGGGTTATAGTTTTCACGTTCACATTTGATTTTCTCGAAATGCGAATATCGCAAGCGGTCAATCACTAAAAACATCATAACTTTACTTTGAATTGAGATAATGGCTCGAAATGTTTTACACAAGTTCCCAGGTGTGGTGTCTATAAACTGAACCAAAATCATACTTCTACACATTTCTGGTGTAGTTTTAAAAAAATCCCGAAATTTTTCCTGTATAATTTTATAAATTGTGATTCTATTATAAAATATAAAAGAAATGTGGTAGTAAAAGTATTTTGATTCACATGGTAGCCCTATGTATACACATGATTTAGAGCCCAATCTCGTTTATGTGCAACAATTTTTCCCGACATTATCCAAATAGACTAATCAAAATTTAAAATATGTCCTAGACTCGTATTTCAACACACTTTAAGGTAAAACAAAAAATTATGACTTTAGGGCAATTACACTATAAGAAAAATTTTTCCAAAGTCAGGCCTCATTCAGGGCACATTCAGCTGACAGTCCCAAAAAAGTGGGCGGCCTTATTTATTTATTTTGTAAGTCAGGGGTAGCACCCCTATCTGGTGACAGAAAACCGCACATTAGAAACAAACAAGGGGCTACAGCGACTATCTAGTCGCATTGGTCTTCTGTACAGTTCCTCCACTTCCAATGTTGAGGCGCACACCTTATCATGCACTACAACAGCTATCTCTATTATATAATCTAAAAACAGTAACCATCAGAATTGCCCGTCACAAGTGTGTTAGCTTTTAAGCTTACTTTACGTTTTAGGCATAATTGTCAGCGTTTAGGCCTAATTTACAACTTTAATTTCGCGAGTAGCAACTAACGGAGATTTGGATTGTATACAGTAAGCCTCCTCATTTTTGCAACACGGTATGCATCCTCGCACACAGTTACAGTGTTACAACGTAATGCGCAACGTAGTCTAATATAGATCAGTGGTAGTAGGGAAGTGACAGAAGAACGCTGCAGCAGCGACTCGTAGCAACTATTGACGTTGCCATGATAACGTGATTTTAGATCTAATTTTCATTTTTTAGGCGTAATTTTTTTAACGGCAGTTTTAGTTTCGTAAGTAGCAGATAGGCCTAATGGAGAATTTGGTTTGATCGTAAGCCTATTCATTCATGCAACAATGCGAAAAGACTCTTTTAAACGAAGCTAAAATGTTTTTGTTTTTACCGCTGCGTTAACACAAATCTTTAGGATTTCAATTCGACGATGAAATGTTATTATTTAATTTAGTTACGTCGAAGAAGTCTATTAGCTATAAGGAGGCAACGATGTTTTAATTTGCCATGTTATTTAACTAACTTTTGACACTGAATCGAACGTTATAAACAGTGGTCGTAAATTTCTGGTACCGTTGCGAAGTTGAAAAAAGCGACGGACGGACGGGCGGACAAAGTCGTTGCAATAGTCTTCTCAGCCGGTACGGCTGTACAGAAGACTAAAAAGAGCAACATGTTAGTTTCTAATGATTCGTTAGTTTCTAAAGATTTCCTGTTAATCTCGTTTCTGTCGATTTGCCCATTTTTTAAAGTCAACGAACATTATAAAATTTTAACCTTCAAAATCTACAAGTGGCTTTGTGTCCTAACTGGTCCTTCAGAGCCAGATTTTAGGTTTTTGGTAAACGATTTCAAAACAATTTAAGCTATGGATTTGGAAAAAATGGAAACAATCGTGTTAACACCCTTTTAAACTGCTAATTCTCGGGGATAATTTTATTAGAAAATATTATGGAATCTTTAACCTGTCACAATCGACAAACGCACAATTTCTGCGGCCTTTTTCTTTCCAAATACACAGTTAAGAGGGAGGGGGTAGGGGGAAGCTGAGGTCAGAACTGAAGCCAAGACCTCAGGCATATGAGACAAACACTCCAGCTTACCATTTGCTCACTCCCCCACACTGATTCCCTATCATCTTAAAATAAGAAGCATATACGAAAGCCCAAGAAAACGATAAAATTGCTACAGACCAGTTAAAATTCGGTCAATTTTGGCAAACATTTGCGCCCGTAATATGCCGAGTACGTCTATGAAATCAATGATGTGTGAATTTTACCACGAAACTCCTCTCGAGTGTTGAGTGTTCTACATTTCATGAAAGCACAATTGAGATTCGGTTTGCGAATTTTTGTTACCTTTCCACAAAACCATTGTCATTAGTTATTTCGTTTTACGGTTTTGATTTCGAATTTCGATGTCGATTTTTGATTTACGAATGTAATTTTGATTTATGATGTTTTCAATGTTATTATCTATTTGGCATGGCGATATTAGCCCCCATTGAATTTCACCATCCTACCTGTAATTTCGTTTGCTTCAGCGTTGATATTCCGTATTTAAGTAGGCCTAAGCCTCATTTTTATGCCGTTCATTAAGTAAGTTAAAACGTAAAGCTTTGAATTCTTCGTTTCCGTAAAAGTCCGACGATTCACGAAGGCGAAGCTATTGCTCTAATAATTCTGGGTATATTGGCAATTAAAGCAAATTGTTTTCACTAAGTGAGATATACTGTACGGATCTGTGGTTTGTTTATCATTCCTCGACGAGTACAGCTTAGATTTATATTTTAAATCGAGGTCCTTTCAGTGTGAGTTGATCATGGTGGTCGTTTTGCAGTAAAAAAATCGTCAAATAAAAAAAAAGTTCTTATCAGTAGTACTAGGAAAATAAAAGGTTTGATTCGCATGAAAATTCAATATCCGAATGCTCCTGAGAACCAATAATTTTATTTTCAACGGTACCGATTTTCTCCAATAAAAATCAGTCACCTTATAATTTTTTATTATGTTTTTTTTTCCAGGACGCAGAAGAAGAAATGGATAAGTGTTATCATCTGAATAAATCTACTGATCTCAGTGAAACATTTAACAGACCGTATATGATGACGCGCTATACAGGTGCAATGACACGTGCACTCTCCACCGGAAGTTGTCAATCGAATGACCAGTATTTGACAGAGCAAGTAGGTCTACTTCTGTATTTATTTCCTAATGTTGGGCAGCATCAGTTGCGCTGAGTGATCGAGCAAAGCAGGGGCATTCTGTGCTTATAACCATTGTTGAAGGTAAGGTTTATTACCGTACAAGCAGAACACATATACAGCCCAGCAAATTTATAAAATTGGTTGAATTTATTAGTAAAAGTGGTAGACTTGACTTTACTTCCCATGTTAAAGCCGAAATTTTGACGCTTAATATCTCCGCTGTCTGTGAATATTTTTCGATTAAGTTTCGTCGTACCGTAAGCTTTGTTGCAGACTTGCTCAACCAAAATTCATTAAAATCCGCCAAAGCAAATCGGAGGTCTACACCTGAGCTGAAACCATGAAATTCTTTTTTGGCTTGTTCTGTTTTTGGCACGGCACGTTTCTACTAAGTTCTGTATAGATCAAACTACGTATTTGTTTTATAATGCTGGCTCTTAGCTCATTTTACAGGTATTGCTCTGTAGATGTGTCCTTTTCAGAATGTCTTTTCTAATTAGCCAAGTGGTTCAGGGTTTGGGAACTCTAAACGACCAGATTAATAGTTTTACATTAGTTCGAAAGTTCAGCGAAAACTAGAAGATTACTACTCGCGGTAGCAATCTTCAAGTTTTCATTTAACGTCCAAAGTATTATTCGGTGTGCTTAAACTGGCTAATAGGATTAACCTTGGCCGCCTTTCCCTATCTAAATGATATCACTATTTTCAAAGGCCTACCCTTTTTGGAAACTTGGCGGCTTCTCTTATACCAGTTTTGGTTCTGGGTGGATATCGTAACTTTCATACTGTGAATGTGCAAAGCTCTCACGGTCTTATCGTCACCTCTACCTTTTTTTCAGGAGTCATTTTGTGTGTATCAATTTTCTCATTCATAATTTTCCTACTAGGACTGATAACATACCAGCAGTAATGGTTTCCACTACTTTAGTCTTTGACTTTTTGTCATTCTTCTGCATGTCTCATCCTGAAAATTCACATAACAATTTTTTTTAAAGGTTACATGCAAGTTGTTCAAACCCCCTAATTCTGATTGCGGTAGCGACTTGGCATCCATCAACATGCAACGTGGACGTGACCATGGTATGCCTCCGTACAACGAATTTCGTAAGTTTTGTGGCTTACATCCAATTAACACCTTCGAAGACTTGATTGATACCTTTGGACGTCAGACAGCCGAGAACCTTCAACATGCATACAGCGGGTAAGTAATCATTTATGTTTGGGTGGGGTGGGGGGGGGGGGAACAAAAAATGACCAAATTTTCGATGATACCCCCCACTCAAGGTCCAAGAATATTCGGACCCCCCCCCCCCACTGCGGCTAAAAGTAAGCTTTTCTTATACCTTTTCTGATTAAGTGTAGATGATTACCTCTGAACTAATTTAAAAAATATTATTTCGCATCGACAGTTCTTCAAAACATTCCAAATTGCTCTTTAACTACTTTTTGGATCGAGATTCATGATTCATGAAGGAAAGTAGGGGATCAGCATGTCCATTCCCTTCACAACATCAACATGTGCAACATGAAAAATACCCAATGGTGCAAAATATTTTTAGAAAGTGGTTTTAAAGAACTATTCACTGGCTGACACTTAACTTCAAAATAACAACAAAATTTTATAAAAACCGTGCATGATGGGCGAATATCCCCAACCCAGAAGCTGCAGCTATTTAAAAAGTTTTGACAGCAGAAAGTTTTTGTGGTCCAAAAATTACTTTTTTCCCCGTTTGATCCGTGTTTTTGTTTGTTGCCCCCCTTTGATGGCCTAAATAATTTAAGAGGGTCCAAAACATCCAGGCCCCCTCAATTTCCTCCTCCTCCCCCCTAAAAAAAAAGTGGCCCCTAATTTAGAATGAATTAAATTTTACAAGGAGAGATCATTTCATGATTGAGACTGTAGCAGCTTTATTGTAAACGAAACGTCCTTTCTAGTTGAGCTTCTAGTCAGTCTGATTTTTCTAACAATGAGACCTGGCAACAATGCTGTTTGATTGTTGACTTTGCATTGTTTGTCTCATTATTCCAGACATTCCTAGTCGACACTGCTTTACTACTGCAGTATATACAATTGTGGCAATACGATTTTTATAATTCGAGTGTATTGTGTGCACGTGTACAGCTTTTCACGAGCAATTAAAACTTTAAAAATCTTGTAAAAAGTTGCTTTACCGGTCCTTTGAGGCTACACAAAAAAACCGTGCGTGTGGGTAACTTGTAATTTTTTTTACGTCCTAATTTGTAGTACGTAATTGGTGTGGTATGCCACACCACTGTACCTATTAACTGAAGAGAAATAAAACTGTAATAGATGGTAAAAGAACAAATATAAGAAGTTTTTTTCTATATAGGCCGCCAAGGTTAGCCCATTAATCAGACAACTTGGCACAGTGCCCACCCTCTTCTTTAATTTTATTTTGTTTGAATTTGTAAAGAAAAGTATTGTTTAGCACAGCGGTGGATGGTGTGTGCTATTTGGATCAACTTCATCTACTTTAACTACGGTAATGATTTTGTGAGCCATACCACATTGTTTGAGAGTGTGAGTGTGGACTGTGTAGTCTAGTGAAATATGAGTTCATTAGTATTGTTTACTTATAGGTCGCACTAAGTCAAAAACTGCAAGTTAAAATTTGTTATTTGTTTGTAGCTGCGAGACTGAAGACAACGCTTTAATGAAATTAATGAAAAGGGCAACGAGCTAAGTTGTCTGATCAATGAGTAACCTTGGCGTCCTTTTCTTGGTGAAATGATTTCACAACTTTACTGAGGCCAACCCTTTTTTAGACTTGTTTTTTTTTTTTTACCATTTATCGTTTTTTTTTTTTTTTGGTATGATAGCAACATTGATTGTATTATTGTTAAATTTTTTCATACGTAATTACAAATTGTTTTTATGTCATTAGCACGGCCAAATAGAGATGCAAACCTATTTACGTTGCCATTTGGACTTATACGTCAGACTGTCTGAGCGTGGAATTGAACCCACGAACTTTGAAATCAACTGCTGAACCACTACTGACACGGCCTATACTATATATGTGTGCGTGTTACATGCTGCATATGGACGTTTCATTTTTAAAAGCCGTGTCAGTATGGCTCAGCGGTAGGACTTACGCCTTTGGTCTCAAAGGCCATGGGTTCAATTCCCTGCTCACGCAGTCTGACATAAATAGATTTGCATCCGTATTTATTTAACCTTTTTCGAGCCCTGGCTTTCCATCCTGTTTAACCAATAGCATGGCCGACAGCATTCAAGTTCATTTGCCGACAGGAAGTTTCAGAAACGTTACAATGCTATTAGCATAGCCAATAGGAAAATTGTCGAAATAACGTACTTTTCTTTGCTTAAGGTATTTCGCGACAGAGAAGGAAAATTTTGCTGGGAAATACGTAGGTCCTTTGCATTCCACAGTCGACATGATGGGACGGTCGGCTGGCAAGATGAGTTTGACTTTTTTATTGAGAGCAGTACCCTTTTTAGGATTTTCTGTCGTATAGTAAGCGGCAAAAAGGGCTAATTTAGCTGGAGAAATTCAAGCAGAAACCCAGGAACTTTGACTTCCCACAATCCAAAGGAGCACGAGACACCGTTTATTGGCTGAATCATTAAATCTATGAAAAAAATGAATAAAACCTTTTTTTTTTTTTTTTTAGAAAATTGCATTCTCTACATTTTTGGACAGAACACATTTTCATGCCCGAGCAACCGTTAATGAGATATATTGAAACATGGACGCACTAACACTGCAACAGTAATTCGACGTGTTGTTAGTACAGAAGAGGAGGATAGAAAATTAATGTGTGATTGACGTATGCCGTTGGAAGGGCAGCGAAAACTTAGGACACTACTACGCATTCTGAATGCATGGTGCACTGAAAAGTATACATATTGCACATTACATACAAAAAAAAACCCGTCTCCTAACTTTTGCTACTGCAATACGGCAAATGAGCGATCATGTAAAAAATGACCAGATAAGGAGTTCTCATCTGATGCTATCATTTTTGTTACAAAAAAACCTGAAAAGTTTCATTTCTTTACAGCTTCCCGTCCTCTTCGTTGATTTTAAACTTTTAAAATTTACTTTGCAGTAAATCCAACATTAAATTGGGGGGAGAAGGGATCATACTGCATTGAGGGTACGCAAGGTTGATTAATTTACATTTATTTACTCTTTTTTGTGTGCATTAACCGACGATAAAATAACACGAAAATGTCACACCAGAATTTCATGTAGCTAGCTTTTGTTTAATCTTTGCTGCCTAATTTTTGTGCGTGCTGGATTTACAGCAAATCCAGTTTTTTTTTTAACAATCGAGTTTATATAAAAAAAAAAGACAAAAAATACCCTCCCCCTCCACGCACGCCAGTCTTACATGCAATTCAGTGATATTTGAAGCTAAACAAACGGTGACGTAATTCCCAGGAAAAATTGACACCAAAAATTGTTCATCCATACGACATACCTTAACTAGATGTACTTCTCTCCTAAACGAAGGATATGTAGATGGTTCCCCTGTAGTTCCGCTTTAGTTCGAAATAGTTAGCGCTGAATATATTCACCCTCTCTCCCGGTGCCGGTCCCGCCTGCCATAAGTACAACGCAGTTTCGCCTCCAACCCTCCTCCCCCCCCCCCAACCTCCACATTATATTTGGTATTATTAATGTACGCTCATCATCGTCGAAAACGAAATTTCTTAAAATGACGCTATAAATAATTAAACTTAAATAATATAGTCTGAGCGATGACGTCACAAAAACCGAATGAGTCCAACGTTTATCGAGCGTTACGTGTATATAGCCTTTAACGGACCCTCGACCCACATTTCCCCGAAGTTTTTCAACACCGC
Organism: Lithobius niger; assembly: GCA_023313725.1. Taxonomy (NCBI): domain Eukaryota; kingdom Metazoa; phylum Arthropoda; class Chilopoda; order Lithobiomorpha; family Lithobiidae; genus Lithobius; species Lithobius niger. The sequence goes on from JAHWFP010268613.1 coordinate 107,356, forward strand.
CACTGCCATTTTACGCTAAAATTTGTGAAGAGCACACGTGTAACGCTGACGTCACAACACTGTGTGTACTATGGACGACGGTTTCGCGTTGAAAGACCTCGTTTGAGTTTAGCACTTTGTTTTCTCTAATTACAAAATCTGTGAAATCCCTAGTGTTTCGATATTTTACACAGCAAGTCACCCACCCACATACGTGAATTTCGTCGGATCAGAATTGAACAAATGTGTCTGGTTTTTGAGATGTCGCTGAACCGATTTGCCTTCACCAGTTTTTTTTGGGCACAACCACATTAATTCGATGTGTGACACGTCGAATTAAAAACGGTTTCTGGCGCCATGTTTCCAAGATTGGGGCGTTAGCTCAACACGGGCAGCCAAGGACTTTTAATATGTTGAACCTGAGTCCATAACGAACATCTGCACCAAAAATTAGCTATAATGAATAGTTCCACTATTTCACCTAAATTTGGTCTAATTTGACTGGACTGTGTAAGGTTTGAGATACTGCGGTGTTGCTGTACTGTTTAGGCCATGTGAAAACTTACTGCTGTAGTCAAGTGTTTTTACCACTTTTACTTTTGTCCACCATAGTGCACCCTACTTGTATAAACGACATCGCAACGAAATGTTTAAAAGCTAATCGTCTTAGCATAGCTATACAGGTAATTCAGAGTTCGTGAGAGACCTTGAAACCTGGAAATGTTTAGTAAAGTAATAATGAAATTCCATGCCTGGATAAGTGCTTGAAAATCTTGAAAATTTATATGTTATCAGTGGGGTGATGAACGGAAAGTAGACGACGTGACGTGACCGACGAAGTGAAAAATTTAGCCAAGCAATATTGCCTTATCTGAAACCTTACAGGAAAGTTTATTGTGTTCCTTTGCTGTTTTGACTTCCGATTAATTAAACCTTACCTTAGGCATCAAACGAGTTCTCTTTTATTTTCTAATTCGTGCTACTTTGGCGTATAATGTAATTTAGATGTTTTGTATCTTTATCAATTACGCTGAAAAATTTACCCAAGAAAGTAGTCGAGTGTGTAATGGCGTGTATAATGATTGGATAAAGCAGTAAGGTTTCACGAGGACTAAACAGTACAGCAACACTGCAGTATCGGAAACTTTGCAGGAAAGTTTATTTGTGTTCCTTTGCTGTTTTAACTTCTGATCAGTTAAACCTAATCTTAAGCATCAAAGGAGTCATGTGTTTCTAATCAATTACATTTTGGAAAGATAAACTGTGGTATGGTGTCGCCGTACACACAAACCAATATCGAAACAAACCTTTCAATCGTCAGTCTACGTCTTGCAAATGGCATTTGCTGATAGCATTGTTGTTTAATAACGATGTTTAAAACAATGTAAAACAATCAAACTGGTCGCTTAAAATTTCCTAACCCCTGAACCACTTGACCAATTAGAAAAGGCCTTACAGAAAGGCCACATTTAAAAGCAATACATATAAAATGAGCTAAAACCCAGTCTCACGGGACAAATAGTTTGATCTGCAGAGAACGTGGTAGAAACGTGTCTGCACAAAAACAAGAACATAAGTCAAAAACGAAGTTCATGATTTCAACTCAGGTCCAGATCCCTGATTTGCTCCAGCGGATTTTAATAATGTTTGGTTCTTTTTTTTGTGACCAAGTCCAAGAATGCTTACGTAGCCGATCAAATTTAATCGAAAAATATTCACAGACGACGGAGATAGTAAGCGTCTAAATTTCGGCTTTAATATGGGAGGTTGAGTTCAAACTAATTCGTAATAATGATAAGCTTCCTCAAACTGTTAGCTTCCTCAAACTGTTAGCTCATTGTCATTGTTGGCATTGTTTAATCGCAAGTCTGCCTTGCGGCTGGTGTTTGCTGATTGGCATTGTTGCCTAATAACAATGTTTAAAACAATGCAAAACAATAAAACTGATCGTTCAGGGCCCCGTAACTCTGGAATGGCACGAATAATTGAAATTTCTATTTTGATAGTCTAAAGGGTACATGTGAGGAAGTATCTCTTTCGAATGAGCTAAGAACTAGTTTTCTAGGATAAATGGTTGAGTCTGCAGAGACCATTGCATAAACGTGTCCAAAGTACAACAGAAACAAGTACTTGCCGAAAATGCAAATCACGATTCCAGCTCAAGTCCAGCTCTCCGATGTGACAAATTGGAAATTAATAAAAGTTGGTACTCATGTTCACCAAGTCCCTCAAAGCTTATATGCTAAATATGAGTGGAAATTGAAAGACGGCGGAGAAATTAAGCATCGAAATGTCGGCTTTAACATGGAAGACCGAGGTCAAACCTTACGGTAAAGGCGGTACATGTTAACAGCCCAATTTTTAGACACCGAGGTTTCAAAATTAGAGATTCAGCATCATTTTATTTTAAACAGTAAAATTTAAGCGGAAACTGATATCAAGGCGATCAGACACTTCCAATACAAGCAACAAATTTTAGACGAAAAGAAACGATACAGAATGTCAACATCAAGTCCGTCCTATATTTTAAGCTAAACCTTCACAAGTCTGCTTTCCCCCCTCTTAACTGACTGGTTACCGTATCGTTTGATTGAGTATTGTGTAAAATTAATTGTCCAGCATGCGGTTTTACTTACTAAAATCATTTGTAAACGCCTTATGAAACTGAAGAGGCATATTTCATAAAAATATTTTGTTGCCGACACACGAAGGACGAATCCTTCAGCTTTGCACAAACACTAAAATAATATATTCAGATATTTCCGAGCGTCATCTGCGGAAAATATACAGGGATCGAGGGGGAAAACATTTCGATATAGTTTTTAGTGTATATGAGAAGCTAAAGGAACGGCCATTCATTTTGTCAACAAAGCCTGATTTATCTTATTTCAGAAAAATTGATGACATGGACTTATGGCTAGGTGGCATGCTTGAGTCGCCTACGGATGGGGCCTTTGTGGGCCCCACATTCGCCTGTGGCCTCATCAAGACATTTTGCGATATCAAACATAGTGACCGCTTTTGGTACGAAAACGGGAATGAGAAATCATCTTTCACGCCAGGTAAGTTGCCAACATTGACTGGGTTTTTCAACAACTACTAAACGTAACATGCTATTTTAATCCACGTGCTCTTGGTTTTTTTTTTTTTCGATAGCTCAATTGCAAGAAATACGTAAATCCAGCCTGGCTCGAATAATGTGTGATAATGCTTGCGGGTATGACAAAATAACATGCATGCAGCCATTGCCATTGTACACACCATCGTGCTGGCAAGTATAATCCGTAGCTTGTAAATGCCTAAATCTCCGAGCTCAGTGGCGTGCACAGGAAATGGGGGGAGGGGGGGAGGGGGGCATTGCCCCTGCCTTTTTTTTCTGAAAAAATGCCTTTTTTGTATGTGTCTATTTTGGTTTACTAAACCGATAAACGCTAGTGCTGCAGCAAGAGAAAGGGCCTAGAAGCCTAAAAAGGGCAAAAAGAAGGCCAGGAAAGGGGCGGAAGATGGTAAGAAATAGGGACAAGCTTAAAAAAGGTAAAAACAAAAAAAAGGCCTCAGCGTGCCCTTTTACAGAAGTTGCCCCTGCACGCCATTGTCTTGAGATTATCGGCTGTAATACCCCAAGTGCTTCTATGAAATCGATAATTTGAGTGTTTTATGTAGGAAACTCCCTTCCGAATTTAATTTCCCGAGTCGAGGGTCAAGGGAAATTTGCTGGAAAGGCGTCGAATGCTAAAACACACAAACTATACATTTCTTAAAAGCATGAGTGACATTCGGTGTAAGAATTTTTGTTTTCTTTCCGCAAAACGATTTTCCAAAGTAATTTCGATTTACGGTGTCAGTTTCGATTTACGATTCCGATATTAGATTTACGAAGTAATTTTGATTTAATAAGTTTAGTTTCACGTTGTTTCCTCTATTTGGGGTAGCGTTACTAGCCCCAATCGCATTATATCTTCCTACCTGCGATTTCGTTTGCTGCAGCGTTGGTATTTCGTTTAAGTAGGCCAAAGCCTCATTTTTATGTTCCTCATAAATAAAGTTACACGTATAGCTCCGAAACCTGACGAGAAGCAGCCTCATGTTTCCGTAGATGTTCGACAATTCATGAAGGTGAAGTCATTGCCCTAAAGAGAAGGAAAGCAAACTGTGACCTCTAAGTGAGGAATGGGTATAGATCTGTTTTTGTCGATGACCATTCATCGACGAGTAAAGCTTTGATTTTTATAATTACTGAGTGGAAAGGTGTGGTCTTTTCAGTTAAGTCGTAGTTTCTTCAGAGTAATGGCCCTGGAGCTTTTGCCGATAAGGCTACTTCGCACGAAGCCTGTTACCTTACATTAAAACTAACTCACGCTAATTATTTTACAATTATATCCCGAGCATGTATCGCAAGGGGATATAATTCAAATTAATTAGCATGAGTTAATTTTAATCTGGTTACAGTCTGAGTGCGAACACATTTTTAGCCGTATCTTGACTTGATTGCAAGCTTCCCTCAAGCCTGTAGTTGTGATATCAAACGCCAAGCTTTTTCGCCAAGTTATTCCCAGTGACTATGACTTAAAAATAGTGGTGTACCAATTCCGATACCGAATCCGAGTACGGTTACGTGGTATCGAACCGGTACCGGACCCGCTATCTTGGTTGGCCGATACCGACTACCTTTCAAAAATCGGCACAGACCGCTAAATCACTTGATATGGTCATCTACGTTCCCTTTTCTAGCGGTATATGCGATAGTTGAAATGAATATCGGAGAGATCTTGGAACAAAACATTAATTTCTGTGCTTAAATCATCGTAAAACTGTGTTTGATATTAGAATCTTGGATGAATAACATAACATTTTCGCGCGTTTTTTGTTGACACCAACTTTTGTTGAGTAGTTTGCATCATATAACCATAAAATCCCATCTAGGATGGTAATATACTAAGCAGAATACGTTACAGTTGATTCCTGTTTGTTTTAGGATGTCAGGACTTTTGTATCATTAAGTTACTTAGCGTTTGACACGAGCGGTTTGACAGCTTGTCAACCACGAGCGCCATTTTGTTTCTATAGTGTCAGCACTAAATCCGGGCTGCAAAAAATCTTCAAGCATGCTCTTACTTAGCCCGAGTTTTCTTTTTATTTTAATTAAATTTTTTTTATTTTAATTAAATTTTTTTTTATTTTAATTAAATTTTTTTTTAATTTCAATTTAAGTTAAAAAAAATTAAATTTAATACATCCAGAAAACAAAATTTTAAATCATATCGGCTTCACTAAGGGCTGGGACCAATCCAAGAAGCAAAAATTTTATTTAAAAATGCAGGTCCAGGGCAGAATTTTAAAAAATCGTTTCAATTTTCTAGTTACTAGTCTTTTTTTTTTAACTTACAGCTTTTTTTACGTTGGTTTCATCCTTTTTTTTTTTTTTCTGCTTTCGTCCACTTTCATTTTGCTTTCGTTCATTGTTGTATCAAATTGAATTTATTTCCCGAGCACTGACCCGAAGTCATGCGCCCTGGTACAAAACTAAATGTAACAAACTACGGACTACAACAATGGACGAATGCACACAAAAAAGGACGAAACCAACGTAAAAAAGCTGTAAGTTTTTTTAAATTAAATTTGATACATTCGTATAGCAACAATTTTAAATCGTATCCGCGCCACTAGAAAAAGGGCTTGGCATTAATCCTGGACGCAAAAACACCTATTTAAAAAAAATCGTTACACGTTATTTTAGTTATTTTTTTCAAAATTTTAAATTTTAAATTAAAAATTTTAATTATACACATTTGTATACATCAAAATTTCCATTTAAAATTGTATGTGCGAAAAGCTTGGCGGGAATCCTTAACAAGTTTTGTTTTGGGGAGATAACTGGAACTTATATCTCAGGAAGGAGCACCAGGCGTTTCTTTTTCTTGTAGTGGTAAAGCATTTGGAAATTCGTTTCATTTCCCAACAGTTTAGCTGCCGAAACAAGATGGCCGCTTTCCACCAATAAAAAATTTGTTCAACTCCTGCAACACGGTGGACTTCACATAGCTGCTGCTGCAAGTGGGTAAAGTCATTCGTACATAGCCAGTGTTCGATTTACTGATTTCGATTTCTAATAAAACCTTCACAATAACGTTTTTCCATCGAGTTGAACGATTATGGGAACCGCCGGAGATGACAGTGGCCATTTTTTCCAGCCAGTTTGGTAGCCATTAACTTAACTTTAACTTTATTACACGTGACAAAGCGCCTTATATGGCATTACATGACAGAAAAATTTCGAAAAAAAAAAGTACATTAAACAACAACAAGGGAAATATAACCCGGGAGCAAATTTGTTAGAAAAAATAATAATAATAACAAGGAATTCATGTCGAAACAGGCAAAAACGCAACCCACAACAAAACAATTTCAAGCATCCAAATCGTGCAGTACAGGGGAAAACCCAAAACTATCTTCCCTCCTTTTTTTTTTTGTGGAATTACAAAAATATACCGATCTAGCAACTCACTGCGGTATCATTTACTGTTTCTTTTGCTCGTGTAGTAACTTATAGTGATATATAGGTATTTAGCAAACTGATGCAGGCGCCGCACTGCTACAAGGAAAGAAACGCAAAAGTAAGCAGACTCACTGCGTCCCCATTATTCCAAGCAGTCGGGACGCCATTATCATATGTTAGAAGTTTTTTTTATTTTTTAATTTCATTTTTTATAAGTAGTAAGCTAATTCATCCAACACATATTACTAAATTAAGCACAAAAGCAAACACTCATTCCACAAGAGCTAATAATGATCGCGTGTGGCTTGAGAGCAGCAGACAAAGAAAAACAATTGAACTAGCACTTTTGCATACAAAATCAAAGGTTAGGCGCCAAAATAAAACATCGAAATAAATTTATACGTACTAAGTATACATACATACAGAACAAAGTTATGAAAAAGAAGATATACAAAGAGGAGTAAAATAAATAAATCAATGTCAAAGAAACTCGAGTAAAAAACAAACAAAATTTAGTCAAATACTTAGCAATAAACTGCAGAACCAAAATAAAAGAAAAAAAGACACCAAAAAGCTAAAAAACATCAAAGTTTGTAAGAAAGATATGCCCACGTTCAGCCCACAATGCTAAACATGTTTTCTACTATTACTGTCCAGGTTAATCACCCCCCCCCCCCCAAAAAAAAAACAGATGTTTCTGAAACGATGCTGCTTAGTAATTTCTTTGATGTTAACAGGTAGGTTATTGCAAAATTTGCTGTCAAGGTGTAACTTACATTTGTGTAGTCGTTTTTTATAAACGATTGGTTGCATAACGTAAAAAAAGTGATTCATTCCGAGTGTGATAATTTGTGACAAGGCGAGTGGAAAGGTGAGCTCCGTTTTTTCTAAAATTTACAAAGTTCTGAACACAGACAGGTGGCGAATGGGCAGGATATTAACTTGCTGTTGATAAATTGGGAAGGAGTAATTCCGTTGCTTTTTAAATGTCAACGCTCTAACTCTATTATTCACAATATGGTATCTTACCTTTTCCAAGACTACGTGGTGCTCTGGCGGTAATTGCGGATACTAGTAGGTCTCACATTGGTTTGCCTCATTTGCAAAGCATTAGCATAGGCATTAGTAGCCACAACTTCTGCCAGGGCTCCGCGTACCTCAGTTCTCTCTTAACTAACATATGTTTTTGTACAGGAATGCACGGGCACCCTGTGGCAACACGGAAGCCATCCCTACAATGGATTTAAGCAAGTTCTGTGAACCCGACCATTTTGATTAAGAAGACCTTTCTTTGAAACCCAGTATATTATTGGCTTCGTTGCCAACGGCAGAAACTAATCAGACGACAACTATAATAGACGCCAAGACTTATCCAGATTAAATTATTGAAAATAATTCACTTCGATTTGTTAAAACAGTAACAGTTAAACCAATTCCTATTTTACCTTAACAAATAAAGTAAATAAAGTATTAAAGCAACATCACCTTTTTATTTTCTTTTCTAGTTAAAAATTTGTTAGTAACTAAGTCAGTTTATTAAGTTAGTACTAAGCAGTGCATTGGTGAATTTGTCAAAACCATTCTTGCGACCAACGAAAAGCATCCTATAAACACTGAACTGCCCTAGACGTGTGGTGTAAGCTTAGGTGTGTTTTTGTGGCAGGATAGTGGTCTGGAGGTTACACACCCAATGGTATCGATTTGTAGGACTCCCATTCCCGCAATGGCTATGACGATTCCCCCCCCCCCCCCCCATACCCCAGTGCACTCCAGCGGTTTTTCGTGCCAATGTTAATTAACATGGCAAATAGTCATTTCATTATATAGTCAGTCATAGTGCAGTGGTATACCACAATCCGAAGACCCACGTTCAATTCCCGAATACCTTTTGATAACGGATTTTTTGAGGGGATTATTGTTGCTCGATCACTTATCATCTTTGACAGTTAGGGTAAGTTTTCGTAACGACTCGCCTTTGCATTCTCGCAGCTGAATTTTAATCGAGGCAAAGGTATCGCTGCCATGGTAACAACGCGACCTGGATTAGCTAAATTCGATATCGTTTGAGTAAATCATTGCAGTCTTATAATCCGTGGCAATAAGAAAGAATTCGTCTTGACGGAACAATTTTTCCAGTCGCTTCTAAATCACATTATTGACTGTTTTCCTTGCGAGCCGGCATAGCTACAACCACCGCCATATTGAAATTTCAGATAATTTCTAGCTTCTAGCTGCGAGAATGCAAAAGCGAGTCTTTGGGTAAACAACCCCTTACAGCTTGGCGCCGTTTTGCTCGTTTGTTGGTTACTAATTAAATGAAGGAGTACGGCGAATGAATCTGTTTCAAATCGACTATTTGGCAGCTTACAGCGTTTCTCTATCCATTTACTTCACTTTAATAATAATCCCCCTGCAATGCCAAATGGCTGTGTAGTAAAAACCAATTTACAAACAACAAAAAATACAACAAATATACAAAATATTTACAACAAAAATACAATACAACGGGGAAAAAATAACAGTAATTGGAATGACGCTTAAGGTGTACAAAGCTTATGATTGCTTTTACCAGTTTAACGTTGTAATTGCATAAACGCAATAAATCACGCCTAAACCTTTACAAAGATCACCCCATAGCAAATCGAGAATAGAACTTTGTATGTGTGACGTTTCACGAAAACATGAGAATTTCTATGTGGATTTGGTTACATGTGCAAATAATGGTTACATGTGCTCATGAGATAAAACAAAGTTTGGAATAGTTGATGGGAATTTGAGAAATGTGAATCTAACTCCTTTTTTAAAACAATTCAACCGTCGTGGCCTCAACCACCTGAACAGGAAGGTTATTCCAAATGTGGATCATACCGTCAGTAACAAAAGAAACCAAGTGTTTTGAATAACTGTGGGCGATATATTCTATATTGATGACCACGCGTATGACAGGGATGCGAAAATAATGTTAAAAGGTCTCTTATGTTGGCCACTATAGCCACATTTAATAACTGTGTATGTTGTTATAATATTTCCACGTGTAAGACGCCACCCGATTGAGTGGAGGAGAGTGAAGTTGCGTATTTGAGTCTAGGGGGTTACGGTGTTTTATTAATATTGTGAACCAAAGTCCAGCAGCATGTTCAATGATATGTAACCAATTCGACTGAAATCTGATAAGTTTATTATTCCACCTTATGCCTTACAACCCATTTACTTGATCCCAATCCCCCCCCCACCCCATTTACTTGATTTTGCGACGAAAGTACATCTGTGGAAGTGGAGGGTCGCTCTGGCATTCCCCCCCCCCCCCACTCCCACAAATTTGGTATGCCATTTCCCACGCCCCCATTCCTACAAATGTGGGATGCCAGAGCGCCGCCCCACGGTAATTTTGAACCGTTCTAAATTGATAATTAAGGATTGTGTGGAGCGATTTTAACGAAATTTGGTACACTGCAGGCCTAACGAAACATGCGTCATTTTGTAGCAGTTGATACAATACAAAATAACATCGTAAAAAGTGTAATTTGGCTTGTAAATTCCAAACCGTTCATCGGAATCCACACGATAGCTACGGAACTACTCAGACCAGTTTTTTTTAAAATCCACAATGGCAGCCTAAACGGTGTAAACAATTTGAACACAAATCAGTCATGAATAATAACCTGAGTTGCAGTCCTATTCAAGTTGTGCCAGAAACCAAAATCAATTGCTGACGAGGAGAAAAAGGACAGCACCCTATTTACGATAACCATAAAGAAAGAAAGGTACCTTTAGTCTAATTCCTACTAGTGCTATCATCTTAACTAAGAAAGCAGCGACCATTTAGTACCAACGAATGTTTGAAAGGGACCTTACTCAATTTAAGCACAAATTTATTGTCATAGCGAATAGTTACTTTTTTACAATATAAACATTTATGTCCTAATCAAATACAAGTCAAATATTGAGGAAAAGAGAGATTCAGCTTTGGCCATCACAGATTCACTTTAACCACGCATTGTTCTTCAACGGTCTGTCTTCTTCACTGCAATTACCAAAATCTTCAATTTAACACTTTGCTAGTGTATGAAGTATTGCCATTACCTACTTTAGTTTTAAATAAGGTTTCTGGACTAACTGTTCGCACTCAATCTGTAACAATGATGTCAGTACACTTTTGGAAACATCCCAAATCCAACATTTCGATGGTCGACTTAAGAAGTAGCCCCGGTATTTACACTACCATCACAAAAGGATCAAGTAACGAAGTTTGGGGTCGAAGCAAGTAACGGCATCACACTGCCTGCCCTGCCGTGCGGCACATATGTAAACCTATACAAAAGTGTCATCAAACACTTCCCCCCCAGTGGCTTATCGTTCTCTCACCATGGTAACAAAAGATTAACCGGTGTTGCTGGGAAGGGGAATTGTGCCTCACGTGACTATAAAGTACGTCGTTTTTGTTTATAAAATGTTTAGAAATTGGTTTAGGTCCACTAAATCAGACGATTTGATGGTAAAACAACATGGACGGACAAAGCTGACAGTTTCATCTAATAAAATACTCTGTGCTCGTTTAGTCGGTGTTAAGGCGGCATGATTGGCTGGTGGCAGCCGTTTGAAATTATGAAGGTATATTTTCGGTTTCATTTATAGGTCACTGGCTGATGGCTGCCGTTTAATGGCTCCTGATTGGTTAATTGTTGTTAGAAATTCATGAAGGTATAGTCTCAACTAAAAATTATCGAAAAACCTATTTGGTTTTCAGTGCAATAAAAAAGCACCAGAAGAAAAAACATGACTAAGTTGTTAACTATTTTTCTCTCATAAAATACAAAAGGTAGATATATCCACATCCTCCCCATAATAAAAGTCCCGTCTGCGTTGATTGGGTATAATTCGGTAAAAAGCCAGAAGGAATAATTTAAGCAAGTTTTATGTACATATACGTTTCTTCAGAGAAACGTGGCTCCGATCCAAAAAAAAGTACTTTTCCAATTCACTGCCGTACAGATTTACCGACACAGATTCGTTGATTATGGCCACTCGTCCGTTAGTACAAGTGCGTAAAAGTGGTATCCTATTTTTTGTATATTTCCCTCTCTTGGCTTTTTCTCTCTTTCTCTTGTATTATTTACAGCAATCAGTGTATATTTATATACAGTGAGTGACTATACAAATATTTTAGCAGCTTGGGTATAATTAAATGCTATTTTATATAATTATAATGCTATTTTATATGCCAAGTGAATGTGGTATAATTTGGCGCAGATTCCAACATGGTGACCATCCTCCACGGACCCTCCAAGTGGGCATATATTGCTGTAATTTTGTATTTTAACTTCAAAATGGTGTTAGAGTTTTCCCCTTTTTTGATCAAGGGCGGATGTGTTATTTTCTCTTAGGGCTGCATGGGTTGTTTTTAATTAAAAGAAAAGTTTTTAACAACAATGTCAATTTTAACCTATGTGTTTTTTTTCTACCTTAACAAACAAAATTTGTCAATTTTTTTTTGGTTCACAGCAATTTTACATTCAAATATTACACCACCAAGAAATTGACCATTTTCCTGTTCCCTCCCCCTCCTCATCAATTGCTTAATCTACTCCAGTATTACGTAATTTCTAACTTTAACTCGCTGGAGGGGTATTTTCTGAATATCCCCAGTTTCCAGAGGACTTATTTGGTTTTTTTGGTTAGGTATTTCCATCCTGTAATATATTTTTTTTTTACTGGGAACCGATACTTACGTCACCAACTGGCCGCCCTTCCCCCTCACCTCCTCCCCCCTCGTCAGTGATCGTCATCAAGAGGCAAACCCCTCCCCCTCCTTGATGACGTATTACACTGAACGTTCCTTACTAAAAGAAAAAAAAAACTTGTTCTGAAGGCTTTCTTAGAAAATGAAGCAAACGAGCAAGCGCAGGCTTTTAATTTTTAATCATAAAAATCTTCATTTAATTTTTTTTTTTCGGTGATCAAACGCAAGCTCTTGCAAAACTTATGATCATTGTGTAGAATAGACTAGCTCACCTACGCCATATTACCAAAGGAGTTTCTTGGTGAAACGACTGCCGTCCTTGGTGAAATTTGGCTAAAATAGCAGACATTACCATAAAGAGTTAAGAAGGAAGCGTACTGGCTCTGACTCACCACATGATGGGGACAGAGACCTATCAGCGAGTTGTTCTTCAAAAAAATGCATCTATATAAGGAATTTTGTAAAGTATTGGTTTTTGATGTCAAAATAGCAGCGTGGCCAAATAGTATAGTTTGCGTATAGATATAACCAGGCACTAATGCTCATTCGAGTCTCGGCACCAGATGAAGTTATTTGCAATGTACTGTCTACGATGGAGGTAATACGTCATCGAAGTAATGGACTGAACTTTACGCACCCGACTTTACCTAACCGAATCTATAACAACACTACCTAAGGATGTTCCACAACACAGGGAAGAAATATATCGCAGTATATCGTAATATCACTATATCACCAACAAAATTTCGGGGGGGGGGGGGAAGAAACAATACTGTTACCTTTTACCGCACTATTGGTTCCACTTTCTCTTTGCTCGTTTATCATTGACACCAGTTTATAAAAGGCACCGATTGTAGACTTAAAACTAATAAAAAACAATAAAGGTTGAATTTTTCCTCCAACGCATGAAACTTTGACCTATCTCATATATTTAAAAAATAATAATTAATTGCTCTTTTTTCACGAGAATAGTACAAATTCGTTAAGTAATTTAGCTTATCAGCTTAGTAATGTGACGAGGGCGTCGTTTTTTAGCGATAAAGTTCTCACCCCCGAGTTTCATTCCGAAGCTGAAAAATTAGCGAGCAGTAGCACGTAGTACTTTTATCAGCTTGGGAATGTAACAAGGAGTTTAGAACATTTATCGATATTTAAACTACGCTCGAGTGGCATTTGATACTAGAATACCGTCTCCTAACGATTTGTTTCCCCAACGATCCATCACAAACTTGCCAAAAGTAGCCTCACCGTAAAAGCCGACGATTGTTGTAGGACGAACATTAGAACCAAGCACGGCGCATTAACCAAAGTAAATAGGCCTACGTGTTTTTTTTCCAATGAAAATATTGTTTCTTAGATTTAAAATACTCCGTAAATTACTAAGCAGATGCTATTAAGTAATCGTTCTGTGACCATGGTTACCAAAGATTATGGTGCAATGCTGGGTTCATGCCTTACGTGACTATCAGGTACGTCGTATTTATTTGGAATTGGTTGAGGTCTACTGAATGTGGCCTACTAAATATTTGTGTTATGTAGGGAAGACCAGGAAATTAGAGGATTCAATCGTAAAAACAACATGGAGGGATAAAGCTAACAGTTTTATCTGATAAAATGCCGTGTGCTCCTGTAATTTGTATTAAGCCATGATTGGCTGGTGGCTGCTATTTACTGGCTTTCCACTGTAAATTGCCGTTAGAAGATTGTGAAGGATTGCTGAGAACAAATTTGTGTTTTTTTTTAAGCTGCACCCGTTTTGTTAATTTTCCATAATACATCTAACCAGTTTCACGCATCACGTCCCTCGAATATATTTTAAAATCTTTTATTGGGAAACCAGCTCAGTTCATTGGAAGCGTATACTTGCGATATTATCGTTCAGATGGTGTATTTACGGTATTGTTAAATAAAACTAACGGTGCCAATATCGGCTGAAACAAGTACCCTACATTGCAGAAATAGCGTAAAATCACCCAACCGATAATGTTGATGAAGACACGAAGAGCAGTGGCATGCGCAGGAATTTTTCTTTTGGGAGGATGGGGGCAGTGCATGTAGGGGCGCCCTGTGCTACTAAAAAAAGACTAATTAGCTAGGGGTCTGGGGGACCGCTGTAAGCTCCCCCAACGAGGTCTGCAGGAGCTCTGATATTGAACATATTTTAGAGCATTTTTTGGGCTCACGGACCAACTTTGCAGTAACTTTTTTTCTTGGATTGGGGAGAGTAATGGAGCAACTTTTCAACTTCTTCAGTAGCATCTGTGTTTTCGAAATTGATATTACGAATTTTGGGCCTACATGACAATTTGAAATACTTATAACATTTATTATCACTAAGGAATCACTAAAAACAAGTTTGGCCTGTGACACAGGGGTGCCAGACTTTACTTGTGGGGGGGGGGAGGGGGAAGGAGCATATAGAGATACTTACACCCACGTACGCCTCTGACGAGGAGCATACAGAGATACGTACACCCACGTACGCCTCTGACGAGGAGCATACAGAGATACGTACACCCACGTACACCTCTGACGAGGAGCACACAGAGATACGTACACCCACGTACGCCTCTGACGAGGAGCATACAGAGATACGTACACCCACGTACACCTCTGACGAGGAGCACACAGAGATACGTACACCCACGTACACCTCTGACGAGGAGCATACAGAGATACGTACACCCACGTACGCTTCTGACAAGGAGCATACATAGATTTATTTTGTATAGAGCAGTGACTATAGAGATATGCTGGTGACGAGGTAGCATTTGGAGAGGGTCGTTGAGCTAGTGGCAAGGGGCACGTGGAGGTAAAAACATTAGCTTGGTTTGTCAAGCCAATGCTGTGGACGAGAAAAAATTCCTAGGCCTCATACACGTTGTTTTGTCATATCCCTTAAGCTGCGAACATGTGTTAGGATTATAAATTGGAAAAGAAAAGATTCCACTTGCTGAATATTACTTGCTGAATATTGTAGCACCTGCCAACAAATCCAAGAAACAAAAAATAGACAATTTTTAGGTCCAAGAAACATGCTGTCACAGCAATGGCCTGAAAATCTACCAGCATGTTTTTATCTCCAGTGCCCCTTGCAGTTAGCTCAACAACCGGTTCCAGATGCTAGCCTGATAGCCAGTATGGCGTTATTGTCCCAGTTCTATAGGCGTTAATTCTTACCTTGTTATAACAACCATGATTTCTTATTAATTGGTATGATATTAAAAAATTGTTTTTGTTGCCAGCAAGTTGTTAATTCATTGCTTTACTGGCTGTGCTATAGTCCTTTGTGAATCTTTATGTGTTCGACGTTACTACTCGAGAAAACTGTAACCAGGAGAGATTAATCGCCAGTAACCTGACCTAACTTAATCGAAGACTTAACCTGACTGATCTAATCGTTAATATCAGCAACATAAACACCATCGCGATAACAGTGGGTTACATATACCTGGAATCGATCATAATGGCCGACATACAACGCTTCATGAAGGACGTCGACACAGCCACCGGGAAAACAACGCTTCGTAAGCGATGCAGACGCAGCCAGAACACAACGAATTTACACGTTTATTAAGAATTTAATACAAAAAAATTGTGAAATTGAGACACAAGCAAGAAAAAACACCCGCGATAAGGTAAAAATTGACATCTATAGAGATTATATATTTGTATACATCTTACGCGTGTCATCTTCAACATTTCATATTAGTGACCCTTTTTTGGCCCTTAGTTTTTGGGTTTTTAATTTTTTAAAATCTAAAACCATGATTTAAAACAATGATCTAAATCAAGCCTCCCTTTTACTTACTCTTCGTCTGGTAAGATGCATAGACAGCCAGCACAAGACATAAACAACAAGGATGCAGTCCAAAAACAAAACTGTTGTACACTCCATTTTCTCTGAGGTTCCACGGCCCGACAAGTTTTATGACAAGGACAGGCCTGGAAAACCATGTCCACTGAGAAACTAACCGACTAGTCATGCAGCCATACTGACGCTCATATACTCTTTCTCGCACTCGTGATATTAATCAGGACTAAGAAACAGCAATGAAGGACTTCAGGTTTACCACTTTTAAAGTTAGTGTTTACTTACTAGTGTTTATTGGGCGCAACAATGCAAATTCAGCAAAGGAGAGTTCTTATTCTTTAGACCAAGCCAACAAATTCAGCCTTGCGCAGAGGCAACATCGTAGCCAATTAATGCTTTTGAGGCGCGTTTATTGCTGTTTGAAACAAAAACAATTAATATTAAAACTGATGCAATGCCGCTTCTTTGTGGATTTCGTTCAATACCAAAGAACATCATGTGTAAAGTCGAGAAAGACTCCATTAGTGCTGGCTAGAAAGCCAAACAATGTTTCAGTTCTGGCAGAGAACATAATATACTACATCTATTCCTGAATGTAAAACGCCCGAGACCGCAAGGTTTAACGTTCTCGTTAGTTTGTAATGATGTCATCAAAATGGTGATCACGTTGAAAGTTCTAGTTCTTGAACTTCTGTACTTTTTCTCAGTTATTTATCTTGTATGGCTCCTTATTTTCACACATGTTGGAGTTTAAGACACTACTGTGATGATAAAAGGGGAAGTGATATCGGATATCACGCCTGCTTATGAATTAAAGAACATTATGCTTGCTCCAGGTGGAACAGATGGATGCTTGCAAAGATAAAAACATACTTATACGTCGACCACAATGGCGTGGTCATCCTCAGAGAGGAAAGGTTGCCTACACTTCCATAATCTGTCACGTGGTACAAATTCACAACATTACTCATCATTTTCCTTCTTCGTTACTCCCACAATGGCTGCCTCGTTAATGTTTTAGACCACACTGCATGATGAGTAATGTTGTGAATTTGTGGGTCGTACGTGACTGATTATGGAAGTGTAGGTAACCTTTCCTGTCTGATGATGACCACGCCATTGTGGTCGACGTATAAGTATGTTTTTATATTTTTGTTGTGCACACGGCTTCTTTTTATGTGGAATCAGTAAAATGGCGCGAAATGGGAGCAGTTACGTTAGACACGTTTGAGATACGCAAATGCAGCTCACAAAATTTCGTACGGTTTCTCACGGTAAAGCGGCGTAATAGTAAGTGGACCAACCCTATCAAAGCTATGAATAATTCAAAGTCCCTGAAAAATAACACACGCGACTGGGTTGGGCACATACAGTTAGGAAATACTATATTACCTTACGGCCGCCGAAAACGCCACTCAATTGTTCGTGATTGATTTGTTCTGTTGCCGCTTTCTGTCAACTGAGGGCGACACACAAAGAATGCCAAAGTTCCTTCCCTTGTAACACTTTCTGAATACACGAACGTGTATTTTTTTTTCAAAGCACTGAAAAATAGCTTATTGTGGCTGAGTGATAACTTTAAAAACTATTTAAAAATATATAATACAAATTTGTAACGCAAATCTACCCAAAAATTAAGCTTATTATTTAAAAAAGTTAATTTTGCTGGTCCCCCCGCCAGGCCGCCTAAAAATTGTTTCTATTGCTAGGAAAATACATAACCTGTTAATTTTTAGCATAAGTTCCCCGAACGTTGCTGTTTCCCTGGAGGTTTTTCAGTGCTCAGTAGCGGCCGACGACGTAACCCTCCTTGCGCATCTTTGTGCACAGGTCCTCTCTATATAAAGCGGCACGCCGCATTCGGTCCTCATCATTTTTACATCTCAATTTCGTCAGGCAGTGACTCGAGAGGGGAGGCAGGGTGGGTATGGTTATGTATTTTCCTAGCAATAGAAACAATTTTTAGCCGGCCTGGCTGGGGGGGGGGGGGTTGTGGCTTGTGCATTCGTCTTTTGAACACGGCTTTGATTCTGAAGTGGGTTGAAAATGGCATTAGCATTCAGAGTTGTCTTTGCATTCGCATTCGTACTAGAGGGCATGACTATGTTCGATGCGGTTGCATTCGTATTCCGTTGTCTTCTGGCATTCACATTCACATTTGTGACCAAATTAAGGAGTGATGCGGAGTCAACCAGAGAGTCCTCGTCATCCTTGTCTGTGATTGGGTCGTTGATAAGAGATAGAAGTTGGTGCGAATGTTTGGCTTGCTTTGATTTGCTACTTGAAGAGGAAGTAGATGCTGCCCAATCTGCCCTTCTCTTGAAGTGGGTTGAAGCGGAAACGGAAGGAGGACGCATTTCCGTTCAATATTCAAAATCCTGGATTGAGCGGTCAGCAAGTCGGTGTACTTCTGTGGGCCGACGGATGAGGGGCGGGGCGAGTAAGATGATAAATCAATCGGTTCCATTGCTGTATTGGATTGGAGTGATCTGCGCCTTCGTTTGAGCTTCCGGTAAGCCACACGGGCTTCAAAGAAGTCAGCATCTAGGCTCAATTGGTTGATGCTTTGAGCAGGGGAGCACTGTTCTTCTTGTGGCGGTGAGACCTCTATGGATTCTTGAAGAATGTAATCTTTTTGACGGTCATCCAGGGTCCTTTTCTTCTTCGTCTTTTTGCGAGTGGCAGCGGTAGCATTCGCATTCGCTGTAGCATCGACAGAAACTGTGTCAGCCGTAGCATCCGCAGTAGCATTCGCATTCGGTGATGCTTCAGCACTCACATTTGGAGCAGCATTCGCATCCACATCCAGGAATGGTAGTAGGACCGCAGAAACGGTATCGTCAGGGTCAGCGGTGGGCACAGTAGGGGGATGGGCATAACCTCGGCGGGCTTTGAGTTTGACATCCTTCTTCTTCTGGTGAGATCAGCGAATTTTGGGAAACGGACGTGGAGGGAAAATGATGATGACCGAATGCGGCGCTCCGCTTTATACAGGGTGGTCCACAAAAAACTGACGACCTAACATTTTTTAACTCCAACTTTTCTAGTTAGCACCCCTCAGAACCAGGAGAGGACAGAAATCTTCCAGTTTCATTAGCTTTGATTTCTGTCCTCTCCTGATTCTGAGGGGTGCTAACTAGAAAAGTTGAACTTAGAAAATGTTGGGTCGTCAGTTTTTTTTGTGGACCATCCTGTAGAAAGAGGACCTGCGTACAAAGATGCACAAGGAGAGTTATATCGCCGGCTTCTACTGAGCGCCGAAAAACCTCCAGGGAAACGGCAACATTCGGGGAACCTATGCTAAAAATTAATAGGTTATGATTTTCCAGCAATAGAAACCACCACTAACTCCCAATAGATGTCGCTGCTCACCATACAAAGATGGGATTAGCAGTGGATTAGCTCGGCCAATTCCCGAACAGACCTCGAAGAAATGGGCCAGTCGTGGCTTGCCGTTGCGGCCTTTGGGTCTAATATTGTTGCAGGTCAGTCCGAATAGTTTATTGAACATGGGAGCGATGTGAAAGAGTGGGCAAAAACAACACGAGACGTGAAGGTCCACGAAGTGTGACACTTCATAGCACTGCTCCCCCAAAAAACGCAATAAAGCATCTCGAAACCAGAATTCACGCCTGAATCTATTCCTATTGCTTGGGAAGACCCTGCTGTCCGGGCAAGGACGGGGTCTTCCCGTAAGAATGAACTCCGATTAGAAAGAAAACCGGCCAAATTTCACCTTTGACAAGCGACGTAAGACAGAGAGGTTCCATTTCGAGTAGCATCTCTTCTTCAGCGTAGGACCAGAATGGGTGACATCAATCCTTTCCCTATTACA
This sequence comes from Lithobius niger, assembly GCA_023313725.1. NCBI lineage: Eukaryota > Metazoa > Arthropoda > Chilopoda > Lithobiomorpha > Lithobiidae > Lithobius > Lithobius niger. The sequence goes on from JAHWFP010268613.1 coordinate 127,220, forward strand.
TTTTGGAGGGTCCCCATAAAAAGAACACAGTCTAAACTGAGTAACAATTACAAAACTATCATTACCTATCACAAGGGAGAATTCAAGTATTACGTCATCATTTGCTCACCCCCCCCCCCCCGGGTGTTTTTACGTGCACATCCAGAGTTCTGAGGACCTTTTTTTTTGCGCATTTCCACTCTTTTACTGGGACAGCGGTGCTTACGTCATCAATGACCACCCATTCCCTACCCCCCTCGTCAGCAATCGTTACGAGTGGCCAAGGATTTTAGGTTAAGTTTTCGTCGTTTGAATTCTCGATACCAATGAAGTTGAACTGAGCGAAAATGGTGTACAGTTAAGTAATTAACTTGAAAATTGATTTGCTGCGTTAGACCGTCAACACCATCATTTAACAGGAATCTTAGTTACGAGACACGTTTGGGATGCCAACACCTTACCGGTTATCTCTAAAAGGAAAAGGCCTGATTTTAAAAGCCAAACAAACGCACAACGCGAAGTTTGTGAGGGGTCACACAGACCCCAAACAAACGGAGCAATAGACGCCCAGTGGTCAGAGTCCCGGCCTCCCAACCAAGAGAACGCCAACTCAACTTCAGCGTCTAACCAATAAAGGACTTAAAATTCACTGTGCTCAGAAATGGCCGTGTACAGTACCTTTGAGGGCCACTATGATTTAAAACTATTTCTCAATTAATTCAGGAACATCAGCTAAATCTTCCGCCATTTGAAAAGTAAGCAACAATACTTTTCAAACCTAAATTATTCCGTGTTAGTTAACCTTAATTTAATACTATTTAAAAAAAATAATAATTCATCAGTTAATTTAATTTGGAAATAAAATGTATAAAAAAAAAAAAATCTTGGTCGCAATTAGGTTTTTGCGACCTCTCATGCTAAGAATGTTTACGAAAAACATCCGAAATTTGCTTAAGAATGTGGTGCAAACGTGTCTCGGGAAGCCGAATATAGGCCCTCAAATAGCGTAAAATACTTCTGCTTCCGGACCCTGCTGGGGAGCTTACATCGTTCTTCCAGACGCCCTACCTGGTTTCGCCGGTACACCTCCTAAAGTAGAACAAACTTGAACAAAAATCATTTTCTCCCCCCCCCCCCCGGTCGGGAATCTTTGCCCCCCCCCCCCCAAAAAAAAATCTGGAATTGGCTGGCGCCACTACTGAAATTCCAAAGCAAATTTTATTTCCTACTTAGACGAAGGAAACAAAAAAAAAAATAAAAGCACAATTTAGTAGGCGTGGGTTCATTCACAACAGAGTATGTAGCGGTACGTAGTAGTAGTAGTAGTGCGTAGTCATCGTTCCCGCCTCGCCAACCAACGCGACAGTACTTTGTTGATCCGTAACGACGAGAGCGTCACTAGCAACCGTTACTAGACAACGTCTGGAGCGGCCAAACAAATCGAAGCAACGCGACGCCATCTTGGCCAAACCCAATATCCGGTTCCATCCCACAAGTATTATAAGATGAATTCCCAATTTAATGTGTCAGGGCTTCCAAAAAAACACGCAAAAAATCAGTGCAGAATTTAAGAGGTAAAAAATAAAAAGGCTGCCCCCCCTCCCCATCGAATTTTGGTTTGTACACTTATGCAAAACAAGGCACGGTATTCAATTTTCGCAGTCTACACTCAATTCGTACATCACATTATACACGCCACTTAACAGGTTCGTATTTCTTTAGATCGATTGTAATGGAACACCAATAACTGCTTCCATCTACCAAGGCATAGTAAGACGGCTCAGCAGAGATGCGCACCACACAAACCATAAATGATTGAAAATAATGCATTGCATTTTGGTAAGCATGGCAAACGTCCCACATGGCGTTTTGGGGAACGTTCGTTGAGATGCCGGATTGCATGATATGACTGCTTTTGATGGTAAGTTTATCGTTGCAGCGTAATTTAATAGATAGCAGATGAAAATAACACTAGTGGTTCCTTTTTAGAAACATGCCCGTTAGATAAATGTTACGTAGAAAAAACTTGTATGAGTAGCTGCTTAGCACGAAACGTGTTCATGCCCAATCCAAGTGCGCTTTATAAATGGTTATGCATCAGTAAGAAGAAAACTACAGACTCTTCGAAATTAAGTAATAGTTATTGGATAGAAACTATTGCTTATCGAGTTTTAACCCACGGCTGCGATGATTTGGCCGGCAAGACATGCAAATACGTCGAGGGGCCAAATCATCGCAGCCGTGGGTTAAAAATCGGTTACCAATCGGTTATAACCTATAACTGATTTCTATCACGGTTGGGACGTCCAGCTAACTCTTATTTAATTAAAATGTGTTTGTGTTTTGTGAAAATTACTTCAAGAAAGCTGTGATCAATCAGTATCTCAGTATGGTATGAAGGTCATACCATTTTAGTTTGTGGTGGGGGAAGTGTGTGATAGACGGACGAGTTCTTTCGCTCAAACTTTGTGGAGGGAGGGGGGGAGTTAGACCGTTTAAGCGTCGGTTTTTGCTGGGTTTACACTGGAAGCTCGCTCGTGTTTATCGAAGCGTTTATCGTGTTTGGAGTGAATAATTCGATATGTGACACAGCAGGGATAACGTGACACTGCTGGGACAGTCTGGAAAGGTATGTAGTTCATTTTGTGTGTTTGTAGTTTGAGAATTGTTAAAAAAATACGGTAATAGGGTATTGGTATGAATGAAGGTCATTCCATTTTAGTTTGTGGAGGGGGTGCATGGGGAGTTAACGCTGAGTGAATAAACTTAGTTATGGGCCAGACATGTGAGAGTTTGCAGGGATAGTATTTCTTTCTTTTATTCTAAGTAATTAGTTTTGTACGTTTTTATTGCGTTACTTTTTTTTGCACGCTGTTATTTGGTTGTTGGTGTGGGCGTTCCCGGTCAAAAGTGTAGGTTATCGGCAAAAGTGAGGGGTAACTTGATAACCCACATATTTTGCGATGACGCACACTTCCAGTGTTGGTTAACGGGATTTAACCTACAGAACTTTAGCGTGGCGTTAGTTAGCGTGACGTCACAGCCATGGGATAAATGAAAAATAGAGCAGCTATGACGTTGTGGAGCCAGCTCGAAATGTGCAATAAAATATACAAAAAAGAAAACATTAATCTGTATATATAAAACTCTTAACTCGATCGGCTGGCCATTAAATCGGTGCATGAAAACAAGCAACTGCATTATGAACCCACGAAAAACTGTGTGTTATTATTCATTTTTACTTAATGGAACCGAACCTAAAGTGGATTATCTGCCCAACTGTGATTTCAATTTAAGTTACTGAAGAGCGGTAGCCACACTGACAGTCTCCCCTTACAATAAAGCGAACCAACCCAACACGACAAACTAATCAGAACATATCAAAACAAATCATAACAAATCCAAACAATTCAGAACAGACGAGAGGTACAGTTTGGGGACAACTGAAATATATCTGGAAGTGAAACAAACGCTACTAGTGCCCTGGTGTAACATACGCCGGTCTTGCAGGTTCCTGCTGCATTATTGTGAGTGCATATCCGTAGTCATTATAGGCCGCTCGACCTTTTTCTTAGCTACGTGCTAAGAATGAACCCTCTTGCCCTTTTGCTGATTGTTCCAGGGTACAGCTGATTAGCCGGCATTATTGAAGCTTGCTTTGTTTAACCATGATCCCAGTCTGCACTGCGCAAGCTACTGAACTGTTCCTAATGCAATCAGTCTGGTCGAAGCGAATCGTTCTACACTGGAGAACTCAGGACAATTGGAGTGAAGAGTGGCGTAGTGGCGGTAGTGCGACAGTACAACAGAAATGTTGTTATGTATCAGCCATGGACTTGCTCCCAAATTGGGCTGTAAGGGTTCTAACTCGCTTACGGACTGGCCATTCGCTTCTTCAGTCCCACAGGTACAGGCTGGGGTGGGCGACTCGCCCCTTTGTTCGTCATGTGGAGTGGAAGACACTGTACTGCAGGAGGTTCTGTGGACAACGGATAAAAGTGGCGCAGTGGATTCCGGCGTCGTTGA
>JAHWFP010268614.1:0-16232 GCA_023313725.1 Lithobius niger
AATGTGGAACAAAGTATAGATCGCGCATTACGCAAAAACCACAAGGACTACCCAATTAACCAAACATTGCATCTGTTAGTACAAGTGCCTTGAGAAGGTTTATAAAAAAAAAAATCCGGAATTGGACATGTGGTTAAAGAACCATCAGAGTGACAAAATGGGAAGAGGCCTGAGCTATAAGATACAAGAGGCAACAGCCAAACAACAGCGAGAGAGCCGTGGCCGTGCCAATTGTTAAGCCGAGGCCGTGTTTAATTGTTAAATGCGTGTTTTATAAAGGGTTAAAGGGTTTAACGAGCGTTAACCACTCCTGGTCATCTGCCCGAAGCCCTAAGGCCCTATGTCTGCAACAGCCAGATTCCCAGGTGGTCACCCACCCAAGTATCAATCCAGCCCAATGTGTTTTATAAGAGCCAAACGACAACAATTGATGGATTTAAACGTCTCTTAACGCACCCTGAATCATGTGTACGGTAAATTGTTACCCAACTTTCAAAGTAATTAGAGTTTCGCGTAAAGTGCAAATGCCGTTGAGGCAGTAGTAGGGACACAGACGGTACGCGCCGGTGCACACGTGCGTTTTTTGGACGAGCGGCGACGCTGCGGCGACGCAGCCAATCAATGCACACGTGCGTTTTATTAACGCGCATTGACGCTGCGGTGCCGCTTCGGTGACGCATGTGCGCGTTCGGTTCCCTAACCTCGTGTACAAAACATTATAGTTTGAAACTAATGAGACGATATTGGTTTTCGCCTACGTCGTGAACAAAAAGTATACTTTATAACCAATGCGACGAATTTTGGTACATTGATGTCCTAATTTAAGACATACCAGGGAAAAATGTTATACATCCTTTGCAGATTAACTAAACAATTCGGATAAGTTCTTTAATTACTTCCCAATGGGTCTTCAATCATTTCTGCAACCACATTTCATATTTCAGGATAGTTCTTTACTCCCCCAATAAACAATTCCATGTCTATTTCTTCGAAATTGGACGCCATTTTCGTTAACGCTTTTGCGGTAAACGGCGGACGTGTGCACCGCTCAAGTCACCCAAGGTACTCAAGAGACGCAATTGCGTTTGTTTTTAACGCTGCGGTACCGCTGCATTGACGGGGAGAATTGCGGTGCAAAACGACCGCACGAGCGGCGGGCGGTACCGCAACGTCGACGCAGGTACGTGTGCAGTATCCAACAGATGGCATGTAAACCAAACCGCAAATGCGGTACCGCACGTGTGCACCGGCGCTTAAAGTGTGGTCCGCGATCGTTCGGGCGCGGTCCGTGGCAAACACCGGAACAAAAACATGAATTTACCGCAAACTCTTGGATAAACAAACGCCCACTACTAGAATTCCCCCCCTTCAAAAGTCCAGCTATAGTATAACAGTCGGGTAAATGCCCATTCGTCTAATATAATCAATAAATGAAAGCAAGAATTTATAGGGTTGAAAAAGAGAATTAGTAACTAAAACAAGTCGCTATTGAAACATGTTACATTCATTCCTATTAGTTTCATCCAAGTCTTTAGAGGGCGCCACACGTTCCATCTGATAATTTTTTGCTCACTTTTCACCCCAAATCTAACGTAAACTACGCTAAACTAAATAATAATTAAATACAAGCTAGTTTCGTTCAGTTTAGTTTAATTTCAGGTTGAAAACTGAGTGGAAATTCCCACATAAAACTCGTGGCGCCTTCTGTAAACTTCGACGGAACTAATAGGAATGACTCTTAAGACGTTTCAGCAGGGATTCTCAGTCACAAATTCTCCTCCCTAACCCTTTACAATTTTTGATGAAAGTAATACTACTGTTATTGTAGGAACAATATCGCTAAAAATTACAGTCGCTAAAATTAAAAGCAACTCTCTGAAGTAAATGTTAGAAACACGCGCTTCTCGCCCAGTGCTACTGCCACTGGCGCTACTGTCGTAAACTACCTTCATGCACGTAAGTTACGTCACAGTGACGTGACCGGATTCAAAGTGGTTACCCAATCTGTCCCTACATCAGTGACGTAACCGCCTTTCGCGAAATGCCCACCCCTCCACTTGCATAAGGATGACTCACTCAATCCCTAATCAGGATCAAACGTAACGGGTTCAAGTGAGTCATCTTTATGCCAGTGGAGGAGTGGGCATATCGATAAAGGCGTCATGTCAGTGATCTGGAGACGGTGCCACTTCACTGAAGATGTTTGGCTTGTTTCCCATTTTTCCTTCACATTTATAAATGAAAATATTTGGTTTTACATCTTTTCTAGTCACCGGCATGAAAACATCTACTACCTGTAAATGTCTTGCATTCAGTTCCCGGATAAACAGCATCCCCTGAATGTAAACATTTACAGGTAGTGGATATTTTCGGTTAGGTAATAGAAACCAATTCAGACTTCCCGCTTCCTCCCCCCCCCCCCGAAAAATTGGGCTTCTATGTGCCGGCACGAAAATATACACTTCCTGTAATTTTTTGGCATATAGTTCCTGGATGCTGTTCATCCAGGAACTGACCACAAGAAATGTACAGGTAGTATATATTTTCGGTAAGGCGATAGAAACCAATTTTGGCTGCCGGAAAAATTGGGGTTTTAACTGTGAAGGTTATCAATATGGAAACGGACAATTCTGCAAGGAAACCCGTGCCGTATGTACATGCCGCAATTGACATGAGCATAAGCGCATTCGCAGGGCCTTGTCTTCCTGAATGCATAAAAGGTGGGAAGAGGGGCAACTTTTAGGGAAACCTTCTGAATAAAAAGACGTCTCAGCAGTACCTTCCACAACGTTCAGAAAACAACACCTCCACAATTTTCGGTGAACTTCGTCGTCTTTTGGGAGACCACGTAAACCTTATTGCAGTGTTTGAAATTAGCCACTTGGTGTTACGAGATAGCGCCACCTACCACGGCCTCCCTGCCTGCCGAGCCCGTAATTTCGTTGACCTTTCTGTAGATGCCGAGGCGGCTTTTTATTTTGGGGGCTTTGCTCCATATCTTGAAGACTCGCAATTTTGGTTATGTTTAAGCTGTCTTAACAGAAATTTCGGTAAAATTGCGGCTAGTCACACATTTTCTGGATACCTATAAATTCGGCAATTGACGGCTAATTTTCGACTGGAGAAATCGAAATGATGGAGATATCAATGATGACACTCGCTGTACGCCACAATGAGGAAATGGACGCATTTTTCCCTCGCACGGGGGGGGGGGGAGAGCACCGGCTGTGGTTGCCTTCATTGAAACGTAAGTATCGTAACACGTGCGCGGCTTCAATTAAACTGTAAAACGGTTTCCTATATTACCCATTAGAGGCAATGGTTTGAACAAATATTCCAATAGTTATTTACTTTAAGACTCGATTTTAAAGATTTACATCGTTTTAAGATTAACGTATATAAGGAGTTACAGCCAGTATCGTGCATTGTTTAAAACAGTACCGTGGAATTTATGCAATTTCGTAAGCCTACGCAGACAACTCGCACACTTAATTTTCATTCATATGTTGACCAACACTGTAACAACAATGTCGTCATTAATGAACTAAAAAGAGTAGCATCACGCACAGCCAACCCATTATATGTCAATTCCGAACTTAATTACATACTGCTTAAGGCCACCCGCGCACTGAGCGACTTGGCCGCGCGGCCAGGTTGCTGCAGCGAATGAAAATGATTAGCGCGTGGTTTTACATAAACGGTAAGCATTCTCATTGGCTGCAGCGACACGGCCGCGCGGCCAAGTCGCTCAGTGCACGGGCGGCCTAAATGTGTTAAAAATGGCTATCCTCAGGTCCATACTAAAAGGCTCATTTTGAGGGCTGTTGATCCCAAAAGGGATCCTCCCCCTCCCCCTCCCTTGTTCTGACATTCCCATACTTCCAAGGAATCGTCGAAAAACTGAAAAACTTTCTGATGCAACAAAATATCAGGCTTGTGTCAAGTAGACACAGAAATATAAAGCAAATGACGGAAAACAGTCATAAAATAGATCAAATCAAAATAAAAAATACGGTATATCATACGGTGGGGCCAGTTGTATATGCCAGCGCCGGCAAAGGATACAGGAATGTCTCAATTCCCACAAATCGAATTTTAAATTTCATACTTGATCCAGTTCATTAGTTCAACACTGTTTTAAAACAGGAATGTCCCCCAAAAAGCTCTCAACAGGGCAGCACCAGCCCTGGATAGGACCGAAATACTTTTCTCAGAAAAAAACACCAGGGCAAGAATAAACCTTTAATCACTTATTATCCTTACTCGTGTACCTCCTGTTTACAATCATTTAATTCCAGAAAGCAAATTTCTAAAAGAATATTTTCCTGTCATCAACAACGTACAACTTAACGAATTCAACAAGTTCACGCAAAAGTAGTCTACCCTAAATTACCCTATTTAATTTGGACCTGACCATGTCGTTCTGAACCACGTGACATCACTACTTTTACCACTCAATTTCCGTGCGCTCGTCACGCAACATTTTGTATCAATTGGTATTTACATTTTTTGTTTATTTTAAAGTTTTAGGCCTGGACGTTGCCTAAACTGATTTGTTTTTATTGATTTGGTGACTCGCAGATACTGCCATCAATTTTTTAAAAGTTTTATTATTTTTTTTTTTATTTTCACCTGAAGACGGGAGGTTGACTTCTTGAAACGTAGTGTCTTTTAAATGGTGCACGATACTGGCTGAATTCCTTCTTATCCGCCATATTTTATTAATAATAATTCAAACACACATTGCATAGTGGTCATGTTGGATTTACTGACGGCAGGAGGAGTGATGGATTGTGGGATTGGCCTCCATTCGAGCCATTGTAATGTCATTCTGACGAGAACAGGAAGTTAGGTGGTGCCACTTTTCTTCATGTTTTTTTTAATGGTTTTAATCTGAAATTGCTATAGTTTGTTCCACATTATGTTTGCAGGAAAGTGACTGTATGACGTCACGTTTCCTTGCACTACGAGTGCAAAAACTTGTGGATATCACACTAGCAGACTCTACACAGTTACTGTTAGATTCTACGAGTAGGATATTTACATGTTTTTTTTTGCACTCGTAGTGGAAGAAAACGTGGCGTTATGTACAGTCAGCTTCCTGCAAACATAACGAGGAAAAGACAATAGTTTGCTAATTGTAGGGTGTTTTGATCATAAATAATATATATAGCGCTCGTAACTAAGTATAGTTGTCAAGAGTAACTGGTTTTAAAATAAACTGTTATAGGTAAAGTGTCCTCGGCCTATCTTGAGTTCGCTGCAGAACGAAGACATAATCGATTGTACGTTTTTGGTAGCAGAGTGCCTTTTTGATATCCAAGATGGTTAAAACAAACAATGGCGGCCGTCGATTAACACCGCCCTCTCCAGGACGTAGTAGCTGCTCATAAAATGCTTGCAGGACTCAAGATTATGCCGCGCACATAATAAGCAAGCGTACAAGAGACAACTAATTTGATGAATGTTTCCGTTTAATTTGGGTAGCATTATAGCTACAGAACTTGCGGCATTGGCCGTATTTTCTTTCGGCGGCCAGTATAGGCGGCGGCCGAAAAATTGTCGTCGGCTTGTTTGGCTGACTGAAAATAGTGCGAATCGGCAACTTTTGCGTGGACGTGGGATCTCGGACTCGTGATATAGTCGTGCTATCCCATTAAGCCACCATAACCCCCTCTCCCCCCTCCCACCACTTTTGGAGGGGGAGGAAGAAAGGGGGCTCAACACACGATAGTTAAGCATGAGCTTTGCTTAAAGGGATATACCTCCCAGCGCCATTTTTCTCGATCCTCCACATCAAGTACGGCCCCAAAGGTCTATTTCCTTACCGTTAGTCTTTCCCTTGCTAAAAATCCTTTTTAAAATGTGGCGTCTAGGAGATTTTCTGTTGAATATAACGGAACTTTATTTACTAACGACCCGTCACCAAATCATGCATTGCGCGCGTACAATAATCATGACGTTTCATCTCTGTGTGTACATCTACTAATTTTCTAATAATTATCATGAGATCTTAAATCTAATTGGCTACTGCAGTAAAAATTAAAATTAATTATTCCAATAGATCGCCGAAGCAAAATTATAAGACACTAGTCTAGAAAATTATAAATTGTGATTTTAAAATACGAGAATCATTCCGCTTTTTGACGACACAATCAATGGGTTCACGCTGGCTGGACTATTAAGCGCAATGCCAATTGAGACAGTAGCTCTGTTTTTCACTGCGAGGAACGAATCTACCGTCTCAGTTGACCTTAGCTGTGGTAAATACGCGATGTGATCGTCGCGTGGGTGTTGTGATGCAGGCGGAAGGTTAGAAGGCAGGCGGTATGTTGCTTTAAATCGAAAGTTTATGTACTAAGTTTATGTAGTTTATGAGTTACTGTGAAGTCAACAAAGTGTCTCACTTGTTGGTGTAATTCAGTGACGGCGTCAGGACTGAATTGTTTGGGGGAGGGAGGTCGGCCGAGGGCACATCTGGAAAACAGAGTGGGCCAGGGACTTTTTTTTTCAAGGTAGCCGTATTAGGTAGGCACTTGTATTCCGTTTAATTCAACTAAAAGGTTAACGTAAGCTTCAATGGAGTGACATTTTTTTTCTAAAATATACTCACAAAATAAACTCATAAACTCAGATATATTATTGCAAAGTGGCTGAAAAAAAAATGATTAATAAAACAAAATAAAAGCTCATTTTATTCATTTGATATCAAGTTTAACCTGCAGTTTTGTTGAGTTTTTTTTCTTCTGGTGGTGATCTGAGTGTTGAGGTCAGGGGAGGGGGGCTGCTGAGGGTGGGGGGGGGGGGAGGGTGAAATATTTGGGGGGGGGGAGGTCATGGCCCACCCCTAGAGCCGTCACTGGTTTAATTGCTCTTTAGGAGTTGGTGAAGTTGTTGGAGTAGATTAGGATAGGTTAGGTGAGTTGCATTGACCAGAATATCACCGGGATGATTAGTTTCGTAACGTGAGGTAACAATATGTATATCCAGTGGAGAGCTACAAAGTTACAGTACTAACATCACAAGAGCCCAGTTGAATATTTTTGTGCACTAAAGAAATATCACCTTGGGAGTGTGACTAGTGACTCACAAAAATTATTCTGAACCTAAACAGGCTCGATCGGGATTTGCTACTCCAAAACTACGTTGAAACAAAAGCAAGATGAAGGGACTAGGGGAAAATTATCGGTAGATGGAGGTACTAAGGCGAAAATCATCGGAAGATGGAGGGACTAGCGGACAATTATCGGTAGATGGAGGGACAAAGCGAAAATTATCGCAAGTTGACGGACTACGGCTAAAGTTATCGTACGATGATGTGTCTAAGGCGAAAATTATCGCAAGTGAAGGGACTAAGGCTAAAATTATCACACGTGGACAGACTAAGGCGGAAGTTATCGCATGTTGAGGGACTAAGACGAAAGTTATCGCAAGTGCAGGGACTAAGGCGAAAATTATCGTACAATGATGTGGCTAAGGCGAAAATTATCGCAAGTGGAGGAACTAAGGCGGAAGTTATCGCAAGTTGAGGGACTAAGACGAAAGTTATCGCAAGTGCAGGGACTAGGGCGAAAATTATCGTACAATGATGTGGCTAAGGCGAAAATTATCGCAAGTTGAGGTACTAAGGCGAAAGTTATCGAAAGTTGAGGGACTAAGGCGAAAATGATTTTAAGATGTGGCTAAAGCGAAAATTATCGCAAATGGAGGGACGTACTAGTGCAGAAATTGTGGGATAATCGGTGGTATTGCCGATGGAGTAAACTTAAGTATAAATCACCTTTACGGCTCGTCTTCCACAACTTTTTCACAGGCGGTTTCGATGAGGTTTCACAGGCGGTTTCTGCACATTTCTTCTTCTTGTGAAAAAACTTTGAAAATTTTGACTGCCGCATCTTGGCACTTGGACAATCTTATATCGTATTAATCACTCGGTAAAAATTATTCATGCAGGAAATGAAATAAAAAGTCAAGATATTAAAAAAATCCAAATCAGTCGAAATATCAAATGCACGATACCACTAAAGCCGGCCACAAGTTTTGAAACTTGCGTCATTTAAAAAAATAGTCATATTCGAAAAATTTTGTTAAGATAACCACCCGACAGGATAAGGCGTGGTTTGTAAAATCAAACAGATGTACATTTCACTGGATAGTTAGACTTTTCTTCAAAATATGAAGATTGGAAATTTGTATCCAAATAAATGGCTGGTCTTCAATGCATGGCCATGATGTATAATAACTACTACCAGTCTTTACGTTACTACGATGTTAACGAGTAAACCCATTGTTTTACGCGTTGGTCGGCATTGTTTACTGATCGGAAGTTCGCTACCAAAGTGAACGGATTCTGGTCCAAAGAAGCTAGTTCCGATCGTGGGCTTCCTCAAGGAAGCTGCTTGAGCCCCTACCTGTTTGCTGTAGCAATTAACGAATTCCTCCTGGCGATGGGCCAATCGTCAAACGTGGTTTGTTTTGCAGACGACATTGCTCTGTGGTTTGCAGGGAACGACGTCAATGAATGCTGCCTTTGTGCGAAAATCTCCATTGATTGCGTCCCCTCTCATTTCTCAGAGAGGGGCTTGCTGCTGGCCCCAGCCAATACAGGTCTTGTGGTCTTTTCGAGACTAGCATGCGTCAATCCGTGTTGATGGAGCTGTTGTCGTCCAGTCTTCTTCCGTCAAGTACCTCAGCGTGGTGTTAGACGAGCATCTGGATTGGACAGCCCATGTCTGTAGGCTGAGGGACAGAGTGCAAGCGCGGTCCTCGATTCTTAAGCGGTTAATCAAGATAGATGGCGTTACCAGGGACTCGAATACGGCTGTCTACATTCCCTCGCTCCTTGATTACCTCTTACCCTTCCTGTGCCCTTATCAGCGTCATATGCGCTCCATCCAAGTGTCTGTAAATATCTGTCTTCGGACTGTCACAGGGTGCCTCGTCTCTACTCCTGTACAGGCACTCTGGGCGGAGAGCTGCGAGTCCCCTCTTCACGTTATGGCTGGTGAAACGCTGCTTGCTTTGTGTGTCGCAATATCAGGAGAGGTAAAGAAGATATTGTAGAGAAGATCATTTTAGACTACTGCATTCTGAGTCCAGTAGCTCGCAGTGTACTGGGGACCCTGGGAAAAGGTGCAACTCTTCTGTTGTGCCTGTTTTCCTGCTCACCCCGTTAGTGTTATTGTCGCGTGTCCCTTCAGCCCGTGGACACGGTGTCCGAACCTGATAACGATTTTTGGCGCATCATCACTGAGCGGCTTCAGCTGCTCGATCCGTCTTCGTTCGTACTGAACGCGAGCCATACTGCTTCCATCCGAGATGAGAGTCAGGGACCACTAGTACACGACGACACCTGGTGGCAATCGCGCGTGATAAGCACCAGTCACAGCTCCACGCAGTTTAAAACATGCCTGACAATACTACAGGCCGGATCTTGGGTGCCAAAAGGCACACGTTACTGGGTTGTACAATATGGCCGTCGAAAACGCAGTAGGTTCAGTGATTTGTCCTGTTGCCACTTTCTGTCTGTCGAGGTCGTTAGTTACAGCCTAAAAGAAGGCTAAGTGAGATGCTGCAGCACTTTTCCATGAAACACTTTCCGGATAAACAAACGTATCGCCATTTAATCCAAGTGCAGATCGTGAAACACCTTAAATGTGGCTAGGTGAAAACTTGGTTTTTTAAAGCCAATATAAATGTGTCACGAGAAGCCACGTAAAATTAAAATTATTATTTGAAACCTGCCACTATAACTGACAGTTTTTCGCAACCTGCATAAAAAGAGGCACTCTACCTTGCCCAACATGCCCCCATTGCTTGGCAACGCCCTCGGCAACATTACTTTATGGTGGCCGTGTCAACCCTCATGATACCGTTATAGGTCAAGCCGGATGGTTTACTATCTGTCCTAACTATCTGGATAGTTTACTGCCTTCAACTATATCCATGGGGAAAACTGATGGTTAGCATCACCGGTCTCGTGTGCCAGTGGGCCCTGGTTCGAGCCTGGCCTCGACCACCCCTGGCATTTTCGGGAAGAGAAGGGCCCTGTGATGTCTCGTGTTCATGTCGATCGTGGCATGTAAAAGAACCTAGGAGTTTTTCGATGGGATTTGCCTAGCTAAATTGCCCCTCTCTCCCTCTGGCACCATGGCTACAGCTAGGAGTGCGTCAAAAGCTAATTAGCCTTAACTGTACAGGTACATACCATTAGTATAGCCTGCTAAACGTATAGCAAGACCCACTACTACGAAAGCTTCTACCAACAATGCTTTTATTAAACAAGACCCAAAGTTAGAGGCTCGAAGGCGATCAGATACCACCCTAGTTCTAACCACAGTGATCCAAAGAGTTCCCACTGTCCTCAACAAGTTTCAAAGTTGTGGTTTCCAGTTTTTACCATTAAAGTTTCCCAGTAAGAGTAGGGGTAACACCCAAAACTACATCATTAGATGGTTCGAGTTAGTCTCATCTAGATAAAGCATCTTGTGTTGGGATCGTTTTGTTTTGATGTTGTTTCTTACTTAATGATTCTTAGAATTTCTTGCTTTTTTTCGCAGCAAGGAGACTGGAGAGGATAAAGACACTCCTACGTTTCTAGGTAAATGAAGCAAGCAGTCCGCATTAAAGACTGGCCTTGAGAGGATACACAATACACTAGTCTGAGAAAGAAAGAAAAGAATACTGCCCCGACTGGGACTCGAACCCAGGACATCCCGTTTACTAGCCAGGCGTTTTTATTTCATTAAAAAAAAATGGTATTTATGGGTAGGTTTTATGCGCTCTAAGAAACAACTCCTGGGTTCAGTGGGTGAGAACCCACAACCTGAATGACGAATTCAGCGAATTCAGTGACGAATTACTAAAGGTAAGTATTTGCAGGTAGTAAGAAACGATAATTTTAACAGGTAAAATTGGTTTTTACTAGCCTAAAATACTTACCTTCTGTAAGAACCCACCCGCCTCCCCACGGTCACTGAACCGAATTGTTCACGAAGTGATGCAGAGACAGGGGAGGGGGCACTGTAGTAAGATGATGAACAGCGCCCCTAGTGGAAGGAGGAAAAAGTTTCTGGGAAACCGAAAAATGGGATTTTTTAGTTATTTTTGAGCAGCAAAAGCGTAAAAAGTTTTTTGTTTTTTTAAATTGGCTTGTGTAAGTGACCTCAAAACTCGATGGTTCAACTCCCCCAATGATCGTAGCGAATTTTAGGAAGGAAAACGTAGCAACAAATAAGGAATTACTAAATACAGATGCAAACCTATTTACGTTGCCTTTTGGACTTATATGTCAGACTGCCTGAACAGGGAACCGAACTCAGGACCTTCGAAACCAGTGTCAGTATGGCTCGGCGGTAGGACCTCGGCCTCTGGTTTCAAAGGTCCTGGGTTCGATTCCCCGCTCAGGCAGTCTGACATATAAGTCCAAAAGGCAACGTAAATAGGTTTGCATCTGTATTTAGTTATTTCTTGTGAGCCTTTGGCGCTCCCGTCTTTAACAAATAAGGAAAACTAGTTGCTCCCCGGTGTAACATACGCAGTTCTAGCTGATTCCCGCTGATTCAACTCGGCTGTAATAGTCAGCATTGTTGAAGTAATAGTGTTTGTTTCTAATTGTAAGAGCGCATATCCGTTCTCATTGTCGGCCGCTCGCCCTTTTTCTTTGCTACCGTGGCAAGAATGAGCCCGTTCGCCCTCTTGCTGATTGTTGAAGCTTCGTTTGTTTAATCCTCCTTAACAATGCCTCCATCAAGTCTGCTCACAATTTCTGCTAAGCGAAATATACATATAGATAGTAATTTTTTGGCATAAAGTAGTTAACCGTAAGGAATTTCAAACTTAATTCTTAATTTTTTTAGTAAAGATATGCAGCAGTTTTTAGCGTAATGTGACAATTTCTCTGACAGTCTTCTGTGATGTGAAATTAGACAAAGGTAAAAAACCAAATTTTCACAAAAATTTACGTTGAGGTAGAGTTTGCCAGTTACAGATTTTTAAATAGTAAAATAAATTAAACTGCAAATCTTATTTGTTTTAGCAGCTAGCAGTACTAGAACAAGGGATAAGATCCTTTAAGAAAAATAAATAGGAAACCATATATAAAAAATGGGGGAAAAGTTGGAAAAGGATTTTTTCCCAAAAAAATGGAGATATCGGGAGAAAGTAGGAATTCTACGACCCCAGCTCTTCTCACATACAGTCTAACATTAAAGTTCCGAAAGGCAACGGAGATAGGTTTGCGTCTACATTTAGTTAGGTAGTTTTTGTTTTGTAGTACTTCTTATAGTTTTTTTGTTTGTTTGGATTTTTGTTATCGTAAGTAGTTGTTTAGGCTTCGTGTTTCTGAAATACGCAAACAAAAAGTCGCAGAATCCGGAGACGAAGGGTGTTTGTTTACGTACGTTCTCACTGCAGTTTTTCGGTTGGATTTCTCCAGCTTAATTGTCCCTCTCTCAGTTTACAGTCGGGCAGATAATCAGCTTTGGGTTCGGCTCCTTTAAGTGACAACTGAGACACCACGGCAGTTTCATTCTCTTCGTGTTTCTTTTTTACGTTCACTTGTGCTCTTTTCTCCCTCTTCCGAATACAGGTTTCTATCGGGACTGATGGCCATTGTTGACTGGATCCATTCAAACCCTCCATACCCTGCCATTACGGCCATGGTGGCCTGAGGCTGACGACCTTGTAGTCCGAGCTCCAGGCAACATTTGCCAACCAACCAACCGAACACGGATACTCAACCTTTGCGACTCAAGTAAACTTACATCAACGGTAAGCTAACTAAGCCGCCTTAAACTCAACTAAACAAATAGACCTAACCCTAACGAGACATAACTTTAAACATATCAATAAAAGTAATGGGATATTACGTACAGTTCCGGTAAAAAAAAACGCCTTCGTTATACGGAGGAAGATGCAGGATTTAATGTATGTGACTCTGAACGAAAATGTTGATATCTCGAAAACTACTGGACAGAATTGAATGAAACAAAATCTGGGTTGCTTATTATGCTATCAGCTATATTAATATGCGTATTACATGTAACGGTAAGTAGCCAAATATAATTGGCCGAGCGAGCAGCACGAGTTGATAACTAATAATATATCTTATAAATTATTGGATAGAATTGAATAAAACCAAAACTGGATTAATTGTTATGATATATGCTATATTTCTATACGTATAACATGCAGTATTCAGCAGAAAAATATAATATGCAATCCAGTCATTGTTTCATGAAAAGCCTTCTACTGGTTTACGAGATATCATCAGATATCATTAAGTTTTTCTTGCTCGGCCAATTATTTTCAGTCAGTTAACGTAGTATTTAATAAGGGTAGAAATGCAGTAGACAATCTAATAAGTAGTTCAGTTTTTTTTTTCATGAAAATCCGTCCAGTTTTCGAGATAACTGATTTTCTCCATGGTTGTTATTACGACCCTCGATATAACGAAAAAGGGCGTTTTTTTTTACCGGAACTGTACAACAGGTCACCACACTATGCGAAAGAGATCTTGGTAATTATGGAGTTTAAGCGATTCACTCCAAATCACTCATTTTTTTTTACTAATCGACGCATATCATTATCCTACGAAAACACGTAAAACGATAGTTACGATCATGTTGAAACGCCGGCCATATCGCAGGAGACAGAGTAGCGAGAAAACCAGATTTGCATCGCAATGAAAAGAAACGGAAATTACCTAACCTAACCTAAAAAAAATAACAACAAAAACCGCAGACAGCATAGTTTGGAACATTGCTTTCCGTTTTCGCTATGCCAACTTTTCGTGCTGCTCTGAATCCCGGAACATGGCCGCCGCTTTATACGGCTGGGCCCACCGTGTTACGTGGTTAAAAAACGTGTTTGGAGAGCTAAAAAACAAGTTTACATAACCAAAAAAACATTTCCTCCCATTTTGTAACGTGAAATGAGAAGAGGATGAAGATTTAGGTCGGTATACGTACCAAAATTGATCTTTTTATCGTGGTTCGCTTAAACTTCATAAATACCGAGATCTTTTTTTTTTTTTTTTGCATGCGCTGGTGTCTGCAGTTTGTGTTGTTGGCATTACGAATAAGTTACAACTATTTTCCTAATCCCGATTTTCACCCGACAGGGAGTTACTTTAATCACGGAACGACTTTTACAGTTCGGAATTCGTCAGCTAGTCCACAATATAATGACTAAGTAACAAGGGCGTACGCAGGCGTGGGTCCGTAGAGTTGCCCTCTCCCCACCCCCAACATTTTGTAAACTTCTGATAGTTTTCGTCTTTTTTGGAGGATTTTAGGGTAAAAATGTCCCGAAGGTTCTGAAACTAAGGGTAAAACTGTTCCTTACGACCTAAATCGAGGAAAAATAAATCAAATTGGCGCATGTAATTTGCTCTGAAGCGTTGAAGCGGCTGTCAGATAAATAATACATTGAGTCGTTTTGGGAAAAAAAAAAGGCTTTCACCATTTTCTACTTTCCAGTGGTTCAATTTTTAAAAAAATGTCTACCCCTGTGGCAAGTTGATGCTTGAAATTTGGAGCTTTTGTCAACAATGATTTTAGTCTTTTTGTAAAAAATTGAGTGAAAAGGTAAAGGTTTTTTGTAATTTTGGCTGGTTGTCAGTGATCTCTCCAGACCTGTTGCAATTGCGACAAATTGTTATTATTATAAAAGACGAACAACGTTTCGAAAATAATCAATTTTCGTCATCAGGTTTATGAATTAAAATATTAAAACATAGCAAGGCCACTAAGTCATCACATGTTTAAAAGCATAACACAACAATTTAAAAGAATAAAAAGTCGAGAACCGCTATTTCTCCTCTCAAAAGTGGCAGAAAATGGTGGCCGAAATGCAAAACCCAACCTGCTCCTTGGAAATCCAGTGGGTATGCAAATCGGGCCACATGGTTTCATGGGTATGGTCCCTTCGTAACAGCTATGGGGGTTGCGTAGTACGCCTCGAAAATGTATCATTTGTAAGATTTATTATTACAGTGGCCTTACCATGTTTTAATATTTTAATTCATTAATCTGGTGACGAAAATTGATAATTTTCGAAACGTTGTTCGTCTTTTATTTTGTGGCACTGCTTATTTTTATCTTTAATAATCTCTCCAACTCAAGCATGCATTATTTTCATCGAAATACACTGTGAGAAAATATCGTGCGAATGGCTGTTCCTTTGAATTTCACGCATAATAATTACGTCGTTGCCTTGGTGGAGATAACATTTCCAAATAACATTGGTCAAGATTCTGGTAAAATCCTTAGACATGCCGATGAAGAAGCTAGGTTATTGTACTACACATTTACTGAACTACGAGAATGTCTTTTGCCAAATGGGCATTCGAAGAATGAAGAAATGGCGTTGATTTTACCTTGCACTGAATGTACTATATGTTGCAATAGTATGAAAGACGATGAAAGAAATTAATTCGGTTGTGACAGGAAAAGTGACCATCTAAACAATCTATGAAAAGATGCGAAAACCAGAACATACAGCAGATTAAATGAGTTTTGGATTTTGCACAATTTTTTTCCGGTGAATTTTTTTTTTTTGTGGCTTTACCTATACCACGCGCCATGGCTGTTTGCTGTGACGTGCATATCACGTGACTGGGCTAGTCCAATCAGACGGTCAAACAGCCGTTCTTCTCGTTCGTCATTGGCTAACTCATGGTGACGTCACGCAAACAGCCATTGCGCATGGTTTAGATCCACAAGTGACCTCAACAATGATCCTATTTACAAAACGCTCCCTTTCAACCCACTGAGCGAATAAATTGCTCGTGTTAAAAAATTCCTTAGAGCACTTGTAACCAAGGAAAAAAATTGCATCGGAATTTTTCGAAAAATATTTGAAAGTCGACCACCACCCCCATTGTATTTTTCTCCAGGTAAAGACCCACAAGCCGGGTTTTCTTCTCAGGTTAATTACAAGTGGGAAGAGCTTACGTGCATGCTCCAACCCATTCTAAAAGAACTAGCTGAGGGGCGCCATGCCACCCCCAATGCACTAAAAATTGTTCGCGACCTGGAAGGATATCAAGTGCCTCCAGGGTTTGAATTTGTTTCCTTTGATGTCGAAAAAATGTTTCCATCATTGGACCAAGAGCTTAACATTACGGAAATCTCTCGAAAATTAACAAACGAACCCTCCCCCCCCCCCTCGCTCCTCAAGCTTGGGTGGGATAATGATACTTTCATCAGTGCAGTAAAAGTCATTTTTGA
>JAHWFP010268614.1:30870-44347 GCA_023313725.1 Lithobius niger
GAGGAGAGGGGGAATCTAGGACGAAGCCCTGTAAGCTAAAGCTAACGTATTCCAAAGAAACTAACGCAAATGTAAGCTGGCATATTTTTAATGGTTCCCTTAGTTGGTGCGGGGAGAAAACGGGGAGAAGCCCTGTAAGATAGCGTATTTTAAAGAAATCAACATGAATTTGAAACATTTTTCTACAACTTAGAGATGCAATTTCCATACGAATCAATTACATTTTTTCACATTTTTTTTTTTTTTTTTAAAAAGGCTTCCTATAGGGGAGGCCTCCCTGGGGATCCTCGTGTTTCAGGGCAGCCTAATCCGACACTCAATGAGGGCCAACCCAGGAAAGGTTGAGTGGTGTATAGTCCTCATCCTACAACAAATCGAGTAGCCTACGTAGGGAAGCAAGAAAGGGGTGTTTTGTGCTGGGGGAAGATACGTTTAAAATTACAATTTCGACACGAGCATGGAAATCGAGCAGTCATCAGACTCAACCGCCAGAGCAGGTGATGGGTTTTCTGAGGCATGTGTGCGAGGTATGCAACGTGGGTTAAGTAACAGTAACAGTGGCTGACGTAATAACACTACATTACGATCAACCATCAATAATTTTCCAACCAAAAACTTTCCAAAACGTCGCGACGCGTGATGTTTTGGGACGGTATCCAATGAGCATTGCGATGCACTGAATTGATGGTTTTAGAAGACACTGAATGACAAAGTGCCTGTTCTCGTCAGGATATACGACGAAGACCTCCCTGGTTAAATTGCAACATATTATCGTAAATAGGAAATTTTGGATTTGGGTAGTGCATGATCCTGTGTGCCACATCCTTCGCCACGAGTTAAAGTCCCTGTTTTTCATTTGTTTCAGCGTTCGTAATGCTACAAGACTCAATTTCTCTAACCGTCTCAAGAAACTCGTCGATCGACCAGTCCTTTGATCCAACTCGAATGAATTTTTATTTATCGGATGACGCGAACCAATCTTGCCATATGCCAAGACTTACACCTTTTGACGCTTCCATTCTGAGGTACCTACGAGCTCCGGTGCCGATCCACTGCAAATGGAATCAGCCCCGGCTCACCATGATCAAAGATGGAATCCTTCTATTTAACCAGTCTGCTTTAGACGTGTCAGGATATAGTGCAACATCGATTTCGTGTTACTACCAGCCAATAGTGAGGCTTGACGGCAATGACGACAGTGTGGAATATGGCGCAAAACAGAAGATAACCGGAAACAATGCTATACAGGATGAGTTTATCTATGTACAGTGTTCCAATCGTTGGTACATGACTGTGTACACAAACATACACATCCATCCCCGTGGACTTCAGCCTAAACCCGCTACTCGTGTGGGAATTCACGATAAACCAAGTATCCTTCTGTTAGGCATCGACTCTCTGTCACATATGAATGCCATACGGTTCTTACCCAAAACATACAAATACCTTACACAAAACATGGGAGCACATGTCATGCGTGGCATGACAAGAATAGGTGACAATACCTGGCCTAACGTTGTTGCGATGCTCACAGGTAGGCAGGTTAAATCCTTCAAATCCCGTCCTTTAGGCGTATATTACGATGATTTCCCAGTTATATGGCAAAACTTCTCGAAGAGTTGCCAATATGTAACACTTTTTGCCGAAGACTGGCCAAAGTATAACGTCTTTAACCAAGACGCCAGTGGATTCTATAAACAGCCAACTGATCACTATCTCCGTCCTTTTTGGGTGGCTACTGAATCCTCGTTTATGTACAAGATGAGCTCCTATTTGTGTTTAGGGGACACTCCCAATCACGCACGGCAGTTAAACTACATTGACGACTTCTTGGTGAAATACACTGACGTTCCGTATTTTGCGTTCTCATTTTTCAGTGAAATCAGTCACGAATTCATGGAACAAGTAGGTGTGAGCGATGAGGACTTTTCCAGTTTTTTGAAAAATGCATACATCAATGGCTATTTCAACAACACGATTATCTTTTTCTTTGGGGATCACGGCCACCGGTTTGACCCGCTGATCTTAACAGACTTAGGTAGGACTGACAGCAACCTGCCCTTTTCTGCAGTTGTGCTACCACCTGCTATAAGAAGCAAATTTCCGGACGTCGCAGCAAGATTGCGAGTAAATGCTAATCGTCTGGCATCAATGTTCGATTACTATGAGACCCTTGCTGATATCTTTAACTTTGTCGAAGGCAGGGCAAGATTAGGGAAACGTCCTCCAGCATGGGATCCGATAGACAGAAGGCACACTTACAGCTTATTCGGTGAACTACCTCTAAACCGAACTTGTGAAGATGCGGGCATCCCAGTGAGTTACTGCCCCTGCAGTGTAGTGAGAAAAGACCTTTCAGCCAGTGATGATAGTGCAGTACGGGCTGCTCATGCTCTTTTACTCAGATTAAACATATTAATTAGCAATCACACTAACATTTGTGCGCTATGGACATTATCACAAATAAAAACTGCTTCTGTGTTACCGAACCCAAGTGCTCAAACACAAGATATACAAGTGTTGATAGAAACAAATCCAGCAAAAGCTTTATTCGAGTCATTTGTAAGGCTGCCAACTGATTCACAGAAAGGAGCTGGCCAAGTGATAGGTGAGATTAAGCGTGTCAATCGCTATAAAGGTCAAGACACGTGTTTGGCTAGTCCAGCGCTTAGGGAGGCACGTAAAGACTTACGCAAATATTGCTTCTGCATGGCATAACCCTAAAGAAACTGACCCCAAAATGACTAACTTGAGTTGAAGGATAGCACTAAAACATTGCTAGCACTGACAAAATATGTCAGATGTACATATTTTTTTTTTCAATATAAGGCTTGGTATCAGAGGTCTTGCAGGCCCTTCCTCGTCTTTGTTGCAAATATTTTCTTCGTAACGATTTAATAATAATAATAATAATACAGTTTCACCACGTTACGGTGGTAGGACTACGGAAGGGCTGTGAACCTCTATCTAATACCGCATCCTAAAACGGACTTTTTACATAGTGCAGAAGATTTTCTGTCGCAAGCGAGCGGCGAAACCCCTGCACTGTGGACTGGTTAACGGTACCTCCACTCAGGGCATTCCAAATGTGGACCACACAAACTGAGAAGAAATTTAAACAAGTATTATGAATACAGGGCTGTTTAGCAAGCTTTCATTTGTCGCCACGAGTACCAAACAGGTTAGGAGCCAAATGAAGAAAGGAGTGCTCACATCGCAAAGACCATGTAGAATCTTAAAAGTTAAGATTAGATCAAATTCTAAGCCGGTTTTTGAAAGCCGTTCTGAGTAGTCTAAATCACGGAAGCCAGGCAGTCGCTTGGTAAATCTGCGCTGGACTGCTTCAAGTAGATCAATATCTCCCACCAAATGTGGCGACCAAATAGGGGTCGCGTACTCTAAACTAAACTAAATTGACTAGTTATGGACTTGGACTATTGGTCTATCATACTTGATCTTGAAGGACCCTTGATAGGTATTGTCTACCTTATCAAGGATGGTAGTTGATCACTTTCAAACCTCCAACTTTCGTTCTTGATTAATGAAAGCTTGATTAGCAAAATCCTTTGATCAAGTGTTTACGCACATCACAACCTTTCATTAATCTTAGCAAGCTTCTTTCTTTGTGGCTCTCATCATTTCTAAGCGGCCAAGGTTATTCAGCGGTGTTTCACAAGGCAGTGTCCTGGGTCCTGTTTTATTTGTGTTCTCTGTTGATGGTATGCTGCAATGGCTCTCACCTACACCATTTTACACTTTCGCCTGTGACAGTAAATAGAATCAATAAGCTTATTTTAATGAAGCAAATAGTATGCATTTAAGACTGGTCTTGCGAGCATACAAACTTCACTATTCAAAGAAAGAAAAAGAAAGAATGGACACCTACCCCGAGTGGGACTCAAGCATAGGACTCCCCACATACTAGCCGGACACTCTAACCACACTGCACTATCGGAGCAGTCCTGGCTACAGACTCCAGCAGAGCTTAGTAGCTGTTCAACCTCGCTTAGTGGTGACTTAAATGGCACAACCGTGCAAAAGGTGGTACAATAACTGGCTTCTTGGAATGCAAATGGCGATGAGTGCAGGCTATACTGTTACCCGTTTAGTTACTAGAAAGCTTAACTAGTGGTGGACCTGGTGAGCTATCATTGCTCCCAGGTACCATTATAAGTCTAATTTAAATTCAACGCAGCTGTACCTAGTTTCCTGGCTAGTAGCCTCCATTCCCTGGGGGAATTTCCACCAGTTCTTCAGTGCCGTTGTTTCAATAAAACTAGCAAACTGTGGGAGAGCTAACTAACCAAAAATCCCCCTAACTAGGTGACCTAGCAGGGGTTGAAGAGGACCAGCCAGTTGGCTGGCCCGAAGGCTTTCTGATTTTCCATGCTGGCCCCCTTGCTTAAAAACGTTTTGGTAACCCCTGACAACCGCGAAATAGCCAGGGTATTATGGGAAATGGAAGCTTCTAGAGGCAGGAACCGGAAATATAATTACAAGGTATAGATAATGTCCACTACGTAAGATTAGACACACAAGACTAAGACTGGCCATTGGCCCCAGCAAACATGCAAGTAAACAAGATTTGCGACAGCCGTAGCACGGAGGACGGTGAATAAATACAGGTATTTTATGCCCAAATGGAGACCTCCATGTCAGTTATTTCCATGACGTATGTTTTCGTCGTGAGACATGTTGCATTTCATCAGCGTATCACCATACGTGGAAGGATTTACTACGCTGTTGTTTTTTATGCAGTACAGGGGAAGGGCTGTTCTTCGAGTGTTGTGATCTTAGCCGCAAAGCATGATGTATTGCCACTTTGAAGTTTTGCCAACATTTTATTTTGTTACAGAGTTTTTGTATTCAATAATCCACGTTGTAATGTGTGAAGTAAACTTACAAGTTTATACTGATAAATTGTTTCTAATTAAACAAGCAGTATTCTTGCTTGTTCATATTCGGGCCTAGGGTTTAGAATTAATAAAGAGCAGAATTAAGTAGCCTAATTTAATTCCTAGTAAAACTAGACAGCCGAAAATCTTGGTATCTTTATATAAAGAGTTTAAAGGGATATTCCACCCATCGCCATTTTTCTCGACCCTCCACATCAAGTACGGCCCCCAAAGGGCTATTTACTTACCGGTACTCAATCCCTAGCTAAAAATCCGTTTTAAAAAGTGGCGTGTAGGAGATATTCTGTTGAATATTGGTAACTTAATTTACGTTCGTCCCGAATGGATATGCTTTGCGCACCTACAATGACCTTGAAGTATTATGTGTGTGTGTGTGCACAGTACAAATTTTAATCGTTTGCTAATAATTGCTATGAAATCAAAAATCTAAAAGACTAATGCGGTTAAAAATTGAAATTAATTATTCCAATAGATCGCCGAAACAGAATTACAAGACACTAACATAAAAAATTATAAAGTGAGATTTTAAAATACCAAAATCATCCCGGTTTAGCGCTGACCCAATTAATGCGTTCATGCTGGTTCGTCAATTACGCGCAATGCCAATTGAGACAGTAGCTGCGGTCTTCCCTGCGAGGAACGCAGTTACTATCTCAGTTGACATTTGCGATAGTATATGCGCGGAAGGCGATTAGCGCGTGGCTGTTATAAGGCAGGCGGAATGTTATAAGGCAGGCCGGGTGTACCTTTAAGCAACGGTTTATTATAGTTCAATAAGCTTAATGAATTAATTAAGGGCCTAATACTTGAACTTTTAAAGGAACAGTAGTAGTTGTTTGTTGGTTGTTAAAAATATTTGGTTGAATAGGTACGTCGTTATATACGAAGGAACCCTGCATTTTATGATTGAAAAGTCCCACTTTGTTTTACTTCGTAACGAGACAAAGTTTTTAGGATAGGAAGCCATCTCCAAAACCCATGTACAACTTCAAGATGGTGGCCATTATAGATGGCTGCCATCTTGGTTTGTATTAATATTAATATCTCGGCTCCATCTAATCCGATTTTCAATTTTTATTTGTCTGTAAGGCCTCAATGAACACGGCATATTTTCCTGTAAACATCACCGTTTGCAAAACATTTGGAAAAAAAAACAATAATTAAACATAATTAAATATAATAATTAGCACTACATTTTCCCCCTCTAAACATGATTGTTTGCACAATATTTGAAGAAAAAAAAACATTAATTAAATATAATTTTCTTTGCTTTTAACATTTTTAATTGATTGTTATACATGTTTTTATATGGACATCATTCAGTTAAACTGAGTGTCAGAGAAGTAATATAATAAACAAAAACGGAACGTTAAATGTTTAGAGTAAGGATCTAAAAGTCAAAACCTAGAAGGAACACGGACAAGCTTTGACAGTCAGGGTCTAGCTGAAAAATTTTGTCAGTAAGAGGCTGGAAAGCATTAGACCCTTACTACCCGGTGGTTAGATTAGTTCTAGTCTCTTCGGACTGAACTTGTGTATGAACGGTTGTAGCAGGTTTTCTTTGTTCTTAGAATATTGTTTTGGAACTTTAGTAACACAATTTTCTTGTGAAGTTTGGCATTTTGTCTTTTGATGCTTTAGAATTTTTATTATATTTCGTAGATTTATGGTAGAGGATTAACATAATGCTGTCTGCTACGAATATGCTGGCATATTACTAAATTGAAAAATAATTTTCAACGTAAAGCAAAGCAGGAAACGTATAACCATACTACCACTTGATCATCACATGGGTCATTGTAGGATGATTTCCAGTTTTTCGTGAAAATGTATTTATTGTTGACCACCGGGTAGTAAGGGTCTAATGTTTTCCAGCCTCTTACTGACAAAATTTTACAGCTAGACCCTGACTGTCAAAGCTTGTCCGTGTTCCTTCTAGGTTTTGACTTTTAGATCCTTACTCTAAACATTTAACGTTCCGTTTTTGTTTATTAATTCGTGTTACTTTTAGAATTGCAGCTAAACTGTAAAACAGTGCAGTTGACGGTCAAAGCTGATAGTTTAACACAAGAGACCCTAGGCTGACCCTTACTAATCTGGCTATCGCCAATGGTAACAATAGAAACAAATCCTTTAATCTTCAGTCTATGTCTCGCAGCTGGCGTTTGCTAATTGGTATTGTTGCATAATAACAATGTTTAAAACAATGTAAAACAATCAATCTGGTGGTTTAGAGCTCCGTAACCCCTGAACCACTTGACCAATTAGAAAAGGCCTTATGAA
Source organism: Lithobius niger (assembly GCA_023313725.1). Taxonomy (NCBI): domain Eukaryota; kingdom Metazoa; phylum Arthropoda; class Chilopoda; order Lithobiomorpha; family Lithobiidae; genus Lithobius; species Lithobius niger. The sequence goes on from JAHWFP010268614.1 coordinate 38,070, forward strand.
AAGGGCACATCTACAGAGCAATACCTGTAAAATGAGCTAAGAACCAGCTTTATTGGACAAATGGTTTGACCTGTAGAGAGGACAGACGAAAGTATCCCCAGAACAACAACAACAACAACAACAAGAAGTTGAACAAGAAGTTGTCTATTTAGCCCCTGTCTGCATCTCGGGTTTGGCTGGACCGAATTTCACGATTTTTTGACTGCAGACAGGCCTTTACTAGTCAAGGCTAGACTCCAAATTTGGTTTAAATATGTTTACTTTTGACGGAGTTATACGCTCTCAAAGTTGAGAGTTTAACACAGAGGTCCTAGGTCGACCCTTACTAACACTGGCTATCGCCAGTGTTAATATTATAATATTGTTTCAGGTATGATATGATGAATGTTCACTAATACAGAGCGTCAACAAAGCGCCTCAGGCTGGCTGAACTTGTATGTTCACCTGCATCTGCATTGGGAGATTGGATGAAACGTTGTATCTGTCATATAAATACACGAGACAGGAGACAACCTTGTGTGCCCAATCACTGTTTGGTGCTGGGTACAAAAGTCTTGCTGACAATCTAACATAGTTTGACAGATTAAATGCAGTACCTTTAAGTTTGAACATTAAAAGATTTGATGAAGGTGGTGGCATTAGGCACCAAAACTATATAAGCAAGACTTTTGTACCCAGCACCAAATAGCGATTTTGCATTGTGCTTTCTTGGGCACACACAAGTCGTCTCCAGTACTTATCTGACAGATACAAGTATACAACATTCATCCATTCTGTCAAGGCAGTACAGGTGGACATGCAGGTTCAGCCAACCGGAGAAGCTTTGCAGCCATCTTTATTAGTGATCATTCATCATATCATACCCGAAACAATATCAAGGACCACGCTAGTGGTCCGCCCGCCAAGTTCAATAATTGTCACACTTCAGTGTTACTCCATTGTAAGAAAGTCATTATTTAACTCCTGCATTGTTGTTGCGTAGCCACTAGCTATGGTACTTTATCTGAAACCAGAGTTGAGCCATAGATTAGAAAGTTAACTAGATATACCGTCTTACTTCTTCCCGTCCTACGCGGAGCTCTGGCGGTTGTTGCGGCTACTAATACCTCTGCTAATGCTTTTGTCTTAGAAGCAGCAGAAGGCAAAAGCATTAGCAGAGGTATTAGTAGCCGCAACTACCGCCAGAGCTCCGCGCAGGACGGGAAGAAGTAAGACGGTATATCTAGTTAGCTTTCTAATCTATGGTTGAGCGTATTTCACGATGATGAGGATAAATACCTATGCGGCGAAACAGCTTGAAAATTGTAGGAAATGGACAGTCTTTGTGCTCTGACAAGCAATAGTTGTATTTCAATCAAGTGCACAAACTGTATCAAGGTGATAAAAGTGCGTGAAGATCGTTGATTTCAGCTGACTGCTATATACTGACTACTGACTAATTCCGCTCACATAAAATAAATTATACGACAGATACGAATGAAATTTGGTATTCAGCACTCTTTTAACGATGATGATGCTACTGTCTCCCCTTTTGAAACAGTGTGCAGACCGCCCTCCGTCACCTAATGGCGGCTGCATGGCCCGTCGTCACCTCCAGATGAAGATGAGGATGATTATGAGTCGACGGCGAGAGGGACAATTTAGCCGGAGAAATCCAAGTGGAAAACCCCAGGATCTTTGACACGCCACAATCGACATGAGCACGAGGCACCACAGGTTCTCTTCCCTAAAATACCAGGGGGTGGACGAGGCCAGGATCGAACCCGGACCTCCCAGGCAGAAAGCGGTCGTGCTATCCACTCGCCTTCCTTGCCCATTACGTGCCTTTTAAGGTTTGACGTTTGGGGAGGCATTAACTAAAACGATTGCAATAGCCTGTAATGCTATTTTTCTGCATGTTGGGAAAACGCCACCGGTGATCAAAATAAGCATTACTCGTTATTAGTGTTAACGAGTAACAATGTAAACGGACAGCCAGAAATAATCGGCAACACAACATTGTTGATAAAACGCACGCGCATGCATGCATGGCTTCGGGCCACTAAGCTCTTAATAAATCCGCAGTCCGCGCTACTTATTGTTGATGGTTGAATGGAAATCAGCAAACGCTTTTAATTTATTTGATTGAAGTCCTCATTCCAGCGAAACTAAAAAAATTAATATCTCCGTTTATATTCAATATTTTTCGACCAAACTTGGCCAGATAGTAGATAAATGGGCAGTGGCAAAAATAAGACGCTACTAAAAAAAAACTACAAAAGAAGTGATATCTAAAACAAAACCCGCTAGGGTGAAAGAACCCGCCAAGTTTCAGCCAATCAAAGTAGTGATATCAGACCAAAAAGGCTGCCACCAAGTTACTACATTAGTTGCCAATCTAATCCCACCGAGTATTAGATCACTACTATCGGTAGCAATGGTCAAGTTTTTGATTTAACGTCTGAGATAATAGTCGGTGGGATTAGCCTGGCAACTAATGTAGTAACTTGGTGGCAGCCTTTTTGCTCTGATATCACTACTTTGATTGGCTGAAACTTGGCGGGTTCTTTCACCCTTGTGGGTTTTGTTTTAGATTATATTACTTCTGTGATACTCAATTTCACTAACTGTTGTCCGTATAAAAAAAAATTTATGACAATCAATAGAAAATGTTAAAAGTAAAGAAAAGTATATTTAATTAATGTGTTTTTTCAAATATTGTGCAAACGATCATGTTTAAAGGAAAAAATGTAGTGCTAATAATTGAGGCCTTTCAGACGAAAAAAAATAATGAAAAATGCACTAGAGGGAGCTGACATATTAACAAGTTAGGCACATGTTATGCAAGTGTTAATTTAAACGTGTTAATGCACGTATTAAATGCTGCCTATGAACGTTTCCTTTTGGCTGTGTCAATATGGCTCAGCGGTAGGAGCTCGGCATTTGGTTTCAATCAAAGGTCGTGGGTTCGATTCCTCGCTCAGCATATAAGGCAACGTAAATAGGTTTGCATCTGTACTTATTTAACTCTTGTTGAGCCATTAGCATTCCGTCTTTAATCCATATTTCATGTTTAAACGTTCCATTTGTTTCACTTGGAGTGTGACGCGGCAAAAAAAGTGTTCCACGATTGGCAAGTGTATGTTTATACGTATATATATGCACGTGTTGAATGCTGCCTATGGCCATGGTGGGACAGACAGGACGACAATAAATTACGAGCCATTAAAGGCACTGTCGAGGAATGACACTCGCCCAGTCGCCGTGAAGAAGTAGTGTTGGCCCGTTTGCGCATTGGTCACACCCGACTTACTCACTGTTTCCTTTTGCGGGGCGTTGACCCTCTTGAATGTTATTGGTGTCGACGGCCACTTACGGTCCGGCACTTCCTCGTTGATTGTCGCCATCTTGATGGTGTTCGTCGTCGTTTCCATCTTCCTCAGGACATTGCACATCAATTGGGCGATAAGTCTGTCCTCCTGTCCGGTATTTTTCAATTTTTGCAGGAGGTATGATAGGATCTCTGTAATGTGTGGTGCAGTGGCAGCCCGGGGCACTGCACTGTAACTGAGGTTGGCGCTAATGACCTAGCTGTCGACGCGGCATTAAGCCTCAATCCCCCCCCCCCATGGCCATGTCAATATGGCTCAGCGGTAGGACCTCGCCCTTTGGTTTCAGTGGTTGTGGGTTTGATTTCCCGCTCAGGCAGCCTGATATATAAATCCAAAAGGCAACGTAAATAGGTTTGCATCTGTATTTATTTAATTCTTGTCGAGCATTCGGATTTCCGTCGTTAATCCCTATTTCATGTTTAAGCGTTCCATTCCTTTCACTTGGATTGAGGCGCGGCAAAAGAGTATATGTATTTAATGCACGGTGGTGACGTCACGCTAACACATCCTCACGCTAAAAGTGTAGCCGTTATAAACGGTTGAAATGAAAACCCACACACGTCACCGTGGGTTAATTTTGATAACCCACCCTTTTTTGATAATCTAACACTTTTTTCGGGGTCAACACAACCCCTGCTCCACCATCTGTGACATATAATGACCGACTTTGCAAAACCACCGTACACAACAGAAATTCCGACAACCAGCACACCCCATTACAACCAACATAAATAGGCACATTTGCAACCTGCGACATTTTTCGTACTAACACGAAAAAAAAAAAAACCTCGCGTATTATGCTATGTCCCCTACCCATGGAGGAATGGTTCAACACGGCAACCTTTCGTTCCGACGGAATGAAAACTAGGCTATTGACACCTTGTGAATAAACCTAAAAACCTACGAGACTCCAGCGAATATCGCATCTTATTTAAACTAATAAAGTAGAAAAAATACGGTTTTACGTTAAACACAAAAGTCTGTGAATGAGACTGGGTAACGGGGACGTCCTCCTGTACGTGAGACTTTCGTAGACAGGAAGCTTAACCCGGAAGTTCCAGTTCAGGAATTTGCATATCAGTGGTACGTTAACCTTCTAAATTTATTATGATTTTTTAATCATTTTTTAATCTCAAATAAGATGATATGTTAGCTTGAGGTCACACATTACCATTAAAAAACATATCCGTGAGCTATAGCCGGTTTAACGGCGATATTTGCTCGTTTGCTCGAAACGTTTAGTCCAATATCTCGGGGGTGAAGGGATTTCCCTCCATCCCCTCGATATTGGACTAGCCGTTTCTCGCAAACGATCAAATATCGCCGTTAAACCGGCTATAGCTCACGGATATCTATTACATAATTACATGCACGTCTTGAATGCTGCCTATGGCCATGTCAGTGTGGCTCCGCAGTAGGACCTCGGCCTTTGGTTTCAAAGGTTGTGGGTTTGATTCCCCGCTCAGGCAGCCTGACATTAAAGTTCAAAAGGCAACGAAATAGGTTTGCATCGGTGTTTATTTAATAGAAACCAAGATGGCGGCCATTATTAGTATTTTTTTTTTCAAATATGTGCCAACGATCATGTTTACAGGTAAAAATGTCGTGCTAATTGAGGCCTTTCAGACAAAAAAAAATTGAAAATCACATTTGAGGGAGCCGAGAAATTAATATTAATTGAAACCAAGATGGCAGCCATTTTTAATGGGTAATCTTGTACATGGGTTTGGAGATGGCTCCCTGTTCGAAAAACTATGAAGTAGAAATATGCAAAGTGGGACTTTTCAATCATAAAATGCAGGATCATTTTACTCAACTTATCCCACTATCAAACACCTTCACTTGGACTGAAAGAATCGTCCTTGGTGTTCTTTTGTCCTTTGAAGACGTTGAGAAAAAGTTGAGGTAAAATGTGGCGTGGGTGTCTCCATGCTGTAACTTGCTTCATACGCCGTCCCTTACCAGAAGGTCGTCTGGGAGAAAAGGTGTGGGTTTCGTTTTATGGATCCAGGCCAGTGGATTCAACATTTTCAAAATCTTATTTTACCAAAGCTATATTGCTTCATACGCCATCCCTTACCACAAGGTCGTCAGGGAGAGAAGCTGTGTGTTTCGTTTCATGGATCCAGGCCAGTGGCTTCGACATCTTCAAAATCTTATGTTACCAAAGCAGTGCTGTAAAGAGGCAATTTTCCGGCGCATGTCTGAACATGCATTATGCCATGAGCCGTTGGTATCTACCTCAGTCGGCCTTTGCTTGAAGGAGCCGTACTTTTCCCCCTTTTCAAGGGCAATCAACGCTGCTTCACCGGAAGTTGCCGTATCCCTAGACTAAACGTAGCACGAGTGATACTTTTCGCGGTTATTTATTGCTAACCTATACAGCGTATTTTTAGCATGAGTTACACTAATATCGGTATTTTATTCAGTGAAGTTTTGTTACGAAACTTTTAAACCCGTGGACAGAAGGTCAAAATATTGACTTTTTTTTAAAACTAACCAATCATTGACCCAAACCGACAACTGCCATAAACTCAGCCAGAGGCGTAACTTCAAAATAGGGGCCCTGAGGCGGGAACCTATTTAAAGGGCTCCCCCTTCATAAAAAAATACAATTTTGCCACACAAGCAAAACCTATTGGAGGCCACCCCCCTTAAAAAAAATGCATATTTGCACACAAGGCGAGAGCCCAGTGCAGCCCCCCCCCCCCCCCCCCCTTCACAAAAGAAAAAAAAATACAATTTTTGCCACGCAAGGTAAGAGCCCTGTGGAGGCCCTCATTCGCACAAAAATGCTGATTTTGCCACGCTATCCTAGTACAGGTCCCGCCCCATAAAAAAACTACAGCCCAATGGTGACCCCTCCCCCTTCTTAAACAAAAATACAGTTTTTGCCACATAATGCGA
>JAHWFP010268615.1:0-32558 GCA_023313725.1 Lithobius niger
ACCGTAAGTGGCCGCCGACACCAATAACATTCAGGAGGGTCAACCCCGTGCAAAAGGAAACAGTGAGTAAGTCGAGTGTGACCAATGTGCAAACGGGCCAACACCACCTCCTCACGGCGACTGCGGCGACACGCCGAGTGCCATTCCTCAACAGTGCCTATGAAAGGATTCGAATGAAATTTGGTAGGAAAATTCTTTGAAACAGACTGAAGAACATACCTGTTGCTAAACATTTTTAACGGTGGACCACAGTGGAGTCCTAAATAAAAGGTTATATTCATCAGATGGAACACAGATGGACTTAGAATCCGTACAATAACATATTCATCAAAAAAGGTCCCATTCAACTTTTGTGAAAATTCAAGGCGACAGCTGAAAATTGCGTCGAAAATTGGTTTACGATAGTTATAGCCAAACACACGAAGTGATTCGAATGAAATTTCGCAAGAATGATCTGGAAATTATGGCTGAGCAGCATATGTGCATGTTTTTATACCAACTAATACAAATCCCAAAGATAGCCAAGAAAGTTTTCGGCTTATAACTTCTTTTGACTTTTAACGTTCATCAGATTGAACAGAAAATAGTTACGAATATTAAGAACAACACATTCATCAACAACCATTCTAGTCCAGTCTTAAATAAATTTAAAATGGCGGCCAGAAAACAGTTAGCCATTGTTAGGATGCGTTTTTGCAACAACTCGCCTTTGCATTCTCGCAGATTGAAGCTAGAAATCATCTGAAACTCCAGCATGGTGGCGGTATTAGCTCGGCCAGTTCGCAACGAAAACAATCGATAAGGTTAGTTCAGAAGCGACTGGGAAAATTGTTTAGTCAGGAGGAACTCTTTGGCTTATTGTCACGAATTATAAGACTGCAAGCATTAATTCAAACGATGTCGGATTTGGCTAAACCACGTAGCGTTATTACCACGGCAACGACACCTTTGCCCTCGCGATTAAATTCCAGCTGCGAATGCAAATGCGAGTCGTTGCATAAACGCCCCCTTACTTTCAAAGGAGTTAATTTCCTTCGGAAGGGGAGGGAGGGGGGTGTTGGAGAGAATCAGGTGTACTGTTCACAAAACTACTAGCAATTTTTTAGGCAACCTATCTTACAATTTTTAATCAAATTCTTTCCTATTTTACACCGATTCATTTCAGAAATTTAAATCGCAAGCAAATTATTGGTAATGATTGAAATTTAGAATGGGCAGCCAAGTAGTGCACTCTATGATAGGCTTTTATTAATGCTTTATGATTTTGGCCTATAGCTAATAAATAGGTGATAAAGCGATGACGGGCGGAGGAAGTGCTGGTCCCTAATGGCAATTAATTATTTTATTAGCTCGCCTGGATGGAATTTGTAAACTGTTTACCGTGGAAGTTGTAAAAGGCGATATTAATGTGTGAAATAGGGCACCAACACGAGTGATGCGTCGCAGTGGCATGTCGGACACGAAACTTGAATCTGTTTTGAAAGTGAAAACCTTCGTTGTGGTGTCCCTGTATGACTTAGTCTTGCAACATTGTTTCAAACTTCTGTAAAGGTTGCGAACGCTTTTATTGTCTTTTTTCCGGCATGTACGAGACAATTTTGTTCAAATGTATTTTAATCAAAACGTAATTCACTCAAACGATTTTACTCAAACGTTTGTAAATGTTGCAAAAGCTATATAAGAGCAGGATGCACGAAAAATGGAGAAATGCCCTTTTAGGCTGCCCGCACCCAACCAGTAGAGCATGAACAACCTCAGATGCTATGAGAGCTACGAGCATAGATGCAATAAACCCATTGTAGCATTCCATTTAATCTACGTTTATGCGATCATAGATTGTGGAATAGATTTATTTTAGGCACCTACGTTATGTTAACCAGTGTTAAGCAAGCACACACGTTTTTGTTGATATGCCTGCTATCCTGTGTAACATGCAGAGCTACTTGTATAAAGAAAGATCCTTCCATTTATGTTTTTCTTTGGTTTTGGAATGCATTTTCTGTTAAGACACTCATTGGTAACCAGCGAGACTCAGCTTGGTGAGTTGAGAGGTACCCCATATCTTTTTTTGCAGATGCTTCAAGAGTTGGCTTCACTCCTACGTCATCACCACTGCATCACAGACAACAACCTGGCAGATTAGTACTCGGCGAGGTACCGTGCAGCCAGGGAAATGACCACTGCGGTTACTGTAATCTTTCAAATAGTTTGTAAACGTTTAAATCGCTTAGAATAATTTATTGGTAATCAAAATAACCAAATAGAATTCAATGCATCTGTTTTATACTTTGCCTGACTTTATCTTTTGAGTTTCAGCCATAGCCACCATAACCATAAAAACGCCTTTTTTTTTTCTTTTTACAAGAGAGGATAAACATATTTTTTTATCTGTAAAGAGCGGCCATTTGTGATGTCTGCAACCAATCTAGTACCCAGGGCCGGATTTATAAGTAGGCCCGAGAGGCCCGGGCCTATAGCGGCACTTTTTTAGGGGCGGCATGACGGCTTAAAAACAATTGTACGTGAAAAAAAGCTGATGAGAATTTTGCATGCATTGTACCGTTCATTAAAATTTATAAACTAAATGCTGGCGTCATCCGTTATAATTAAGCTAACCGTACATCAGCCTAAAAATGTATACCGCATCCATCAAGAGATGACGCTATAAATAAGTTGTTGCTGTCTTGTACACTACGTGTCTATAATGCTTTCCACCAACCATAACCGTACAGTACCATGTAGACCGATTTTGAGGTAGACAACGACTCATTTTTCAAATATCTGCTAATATTATTCGACATTTTTTCTCCATCAACTCTTGAGTGCAGGACTTTTTCTTCAAAACGTTATTTACGAACCTTTCATTGCATGGCCACTTTGTAGTCATACGTTGATCATAATAGCGGAATAAATCCAGTAGCCATGAGTAAGTGAAACTAAGCGGCAAACAACAAAAACTAAGAACAAAAAAAAAAAAAAAAAAAAAAAAGGGAGAAGCAAGGGCAGAAAGGTACAAGGTCCTAGTAAGCAAATCCCTAACATTTTTTAATTTATAGGTTCAAAGGGCAACGGAAATGGGTTACTTTTTTTGATCTCTTTGCTTAGTAACATACCTAGGTTATTTTTGCCCTACTAGTTTTCAATATATCGCATCTTGCGGTGGAAACGTTTCAAATTGAACTCTTTTGCCTGAGAGCTTGGAATTCGCTTCAATCCCGGTGATGCTTGTTTGGTAAGTATCTGATACGATCTTCCTTGATTATCTGCTCATTGCAGTTGATTTATCTTGAGGCAGGTTATTGTGAGGCTGAACACTCGCATATTGCTTCGTGGTAATTTATTTTCACCTAATGTAATATTAAGCCATGTTTAATAATCTTGCGTTAGTTATTAATAGTCACGTGTTATGCTAATTCTCATTCCCCGTTAAATACCCGTGTTCCTTTTTCATTGGTGTGTTCCTGGTTCATCGACTGAGACGAGACAACGTCACTCTCGTCTGCTGCTCCCCGTCAGCCTGGCCTGACGCCACAAAACACGATGGTTTAACTTCGACACGTCGTAGGTTGCTGTATCTCTGTTTACAACTACCAGTATTCAGATAATTTATCCTTCAAGTTTACTTCCATAGAAGATGGCCACGTTGTGCACGATGGAGCTTCTTTGTGGTTCAACACATGCAATAAGGTAACCGAACTTGCTATTCTTTAGCCTAATTCTCGACCGAACTGGGAGACGCTTCGTTTGTTGACGCCCTAGGCGATTGAAATAACTTAACAACGTTATAACGAGGTTTAGCCTTTATTGTATTACTTAGCTCCGGTGCTCTATTGCGAGCTGGGAAATGAAGTTATCCTATCGGAAGACCCGTTGTGTATTTACCTTGGTTAAAACATAACATCAGTGATAATTACTTGGCTAACTCTCACCCATTTCTTATTGTATGCCCATAGCATCAACGACACTTCGTTGTAGAGAGGATCTGGCTGTACGTCTCACTCTAGCTAATAGAAATGGTTAATCTCATGTGTGAATACGTCAGTGTTTTCTACGAGATGTCGGGCTATTGCGCCTAAGTGAGGTCCATTCTCTAGCGGGAGTTTCTATTTAAAGAGGGCCCATGTTTTGAGACTTCTCCTTGAGTTGGCTTCGCTGCATCAATCTCCGTATTTCTACGCTACCCTTATTACCACCTCAGTCAGACGACGGAACACCAACCTGTTCAGTGTTCAATATTATCTCCTTATTTATTTCCAATTGTAGTTTCTCATGTTGTTCAATTGTTATGTCTATCACCAATGTAAATCTATAGAGCAATCCAGCTTATCACCCTAAATAAATGTCACCCAATACTTATGCAAACCGAAGCATGTCTTGGTGTAATTCTGACCATTATTAGTTCTTAAGTGCTTTGCATATTATTCTCATTCAAATTAATACGCGCCCTCTCCAAAGGATTCGTAGCGTTGAGCCCGGGACCTCTGCGCTTGAAGAAAAACTAAAAACACCCCCCCCCCCCCTTTAAACTAAACCAAATCGCTACAACTTAACGCCCCTCTTCCCACGTCAACAAATTAGACGTTAAATAGACCACAAAAGATTCGAACATGCAAATTAAGAAGGTGCTCGATAGGGGGGGGGGGGGCGAACTGGCGATCTAGTCCATGGTTTATTTTCAATTTACCTATACAGGTATCCTACAACTAAAAATAAAAATCTAAGCCAAACTTCAATGACGGGTCAAAGCAACCGAAGAGCTTTCCTAGTTCAATTCACTCATCTCGTTATTTTACTATCTGCTCAACCATGAAGCCTTGTGGGGCAAACAAGATGGCAATAATTAGTTGCGGGCTATTAAAGGCATTCTCCAGGAATGGCACTCGACTTGTCGTCGGGAACAGATGGTGTTAACGCGTTTGCACGTTGGTCAAACCAACCTAACTCATTGCTTCCTTTTGAAGGGGTTATCCCACCTGAATGTCATTGGTGTCACCGGGTATCCACGGTCCATTACGTTCTTGTCGACTGTCACCATCTTGATGTTATTCGTTGCTGTTTCCGCAAGATATTGCGTGTCAACTGGGTGATTCTGTACTCCTATAGAGCAGCGTCATGTGACGTCATATTGACTACAAGAGAGATAGCTGCAAGGGGCACTAGATTAAAAGAAGAGGTTAAACAACGGCACTTCTAGTAAAGGCAGTGCTTTGAGAGCGCTGAGAAATCCGCTCTAACAGCATTGGCTTCAGTAAGACGCCATTCTTTTCCCCCTCCAGTGACCCTTGCAGCTATTCCAGTTACTGGCTCCAGCATAGAGTTATATACAATAATACTACGTTGTGTCACTGCCCTATAGAGCAGTGACACGACGTAGTATTGTATGTAACTCTATGCTGGAGCCTTAATGAGTTAGCTGCAAGGGGCACTGCAGATAGAAAGAGAAGGGAGTCATACTGAAGCCATGCTGTGAAGAGTGATTTCTTAGACCTAAAACGCGCGATTTTTGTTGTTGGAGAAAACAACGCTATTTTAAGCGTGAGAAATTCGCTCTTCCGTTGTTTTTCCCTCCATTTTTATCAAGTGCACCTTGTAGTTATGCCCCCCAAAACCCATACTGGTGCCAATATGGCGGCAAATGTCACTGCTCTATTCCGGGGTTTCCTATTTTTGCAGGAAGTACATATATACGATAAGCTCTAGATTTGGGGTTTAGTTAACATTTCTGTAATATGTGGCGCAATGGTAATCTGGCCCACTGCAGTTGTGACTGAGCTTGGCACTTACTACCTAGCTGTCGACGCGCCATTAAACCCCACTCCACCCCCCATGAAGTGAAATTTGTCATAAATTTGTTTTTAAATTGTGCTTGACCTCCTGGCGTATGTCCTAGCTTTAAACGGAGAGAATTACTAGCGAGTATTTATCTGCGATCTGGCTTTACTTTCTCACAGCTAGAATTTAGTCGCGATGGCAAAGATGTCATTGCCGCGGTAAGAATGTTACCTGTTGTCCCTAACATTGTTTGAGTAAACGCTTGCAATCGTGTTATTTTTGACAATAAGATAAAGATTTCCTCCTGACGAGACAGTTTTTCCAGTCACTTCTGAACTCAGGACATTGCGAGGTAGCAAAGCCATGACCACTGCCATTTCGGAATTTCAGTTGATTTCTCGCTGCTAGTTGCACGAATGCAAAGCGAGATTGTGGCATAAATACATCCTTAGGACGGGTTATGCAGTATCAGTTTCCTCACTCACTATTGGTTAACAAAACGGAGAGTTATCTATACGTATTAACCATGGCAACAACACAGACGCAGATCTTCTCGTGCCTCGCGATACGAAGTATAGTGCGTGTGGCATGACAGCGTCGATTTATGACAACAAGTAAACAAATTTTACTGCAATACCATATTGATGGACTGATTTCTGAACAAGCCAGCATTCGATGGTTTGTTTTTGATACGATAACCCCGAAATGAACGCCATGTTGAATTTTGAATTCTCGCTGCGAGCAGCTATTTAGTCTACCGTCGTCTGATCACGAAGAAGCTGGTCTTTATACAAAAATAACAAATTTTGGCAATAGCGCGGAGCGACAACAGTGTTGAAGCTATGTTTAAAATTACTGTTGCACTTTGTTCTTTATCCGTGTTGTTATTTATGATGTATTTACTTTATGTTTTACCGCATTCATTAGTAGAAACGGGAAGCTAATCGTAATTTAATAATGGTGTTCACTAGCAAATAGTGTTCGGCGAGCAAGAAGGTGTCGTTACCTAAACGCGCCCTTAAATACAAACGCGAAAAGCGAGCTTTGTGACGGTTTCCTAGGAACGAGCACAGCGAGCAAAGCACGGCCGAGTGGTTAGGGGCTTGGCATCTCAGCCAAGAAAATGCGATATCAAATCTCTTTGTGTCCAGCTTGAATTTTACGCAAATGTTGTAACTCTATAACAGTAACCATGGACAGTTTTCATTGGCAACCCAGTGACGGTGTTTCTGGGAACTATTGATATGCCAAAGCTTTCATATAATTTCACTTGAAATTACAGTAGTGGTGGTGTCGGCTTCAGCTATAAAACTGAAGGGCTATCTATGTATTTGGAAAAGAGGACTTCCTGGACCTTGCACTTTTTATTGATTTGACGTCTAGGATCCGTTGATAAAGATTAAACATGCCTTTTAGTTGCACCCTGTGTAGATTATGGGTCGGCTTCATAAATTTGCATCCTTGGCACATTTATTTAAAACTTAATGTTTCTGCCCACACGTGAAGGCCGTCATCAGGCGCACACAACACAGAGATTAAGCACCTAACCACCACCTGCCGTTATTTTACCGGAAGTGGTCCACCACTTGGCCAGCCACTTCCGGTAAAATGGCGACAGGTGATGGTTAGGTGCGCAAACTCTCTCTCTCTTTTACTCTGTGTTTTATGTGCTTGATGGCGGCACCCCATGTGTTGGCAGAAACACTGCTTTTTTTTTTTAAATAAATGTGTCAAGGATGCAAATTTATGGAGTCGACCCCTAATCGTCACTTATTTTTTAGACAACAAAGCATCCTACTCTTCACCCTTTGTGTCCTGTGTGACACTCTTGGCAAATATCGTGGTATGACGTTAAAAATTCCAAATAAAATCAGTGAAGCTGTGGCAGAAGTACAAGTATAAGCTACCCATATTGATACAAACCTTTATTAGTGAGAGGAACAGTAGAGGAATTTGACGGTTTCAGTGTTCCTGTTATATAAACAGTGGCATAAGACTGGTTTATTGGGCTCGTGGCCAACCTGGCCCATTCTTGTTTTTGTTTGGTGGGGAGGGATACCCTAACTAACCTTGTGTAGGGTTCTTGGGGATCCCGAACACCGTTAACAAGTGCAGCCTTGTGGTCACAATGGGTGGCTACCAACCAATTGAACCCCACATGGAATCTCATGCCCGACGATTTTAAGTGATTAACTGCCACAAATAGGCCTAAATGTGAGTGTCTAACATTTAGTATCCCACACAAGCAGTAGATCTTTTTAACTCGTTGAAGCCAGCCCGGTTTTCAACTTGTTAATTTACCATCAGCAAGGTACCTACGCTCACATCCGCAGAGTTTTCTACTGACTAGCCCAAACACGGGCGAAACATTCTGTTTAGAGCTCTCTATGGGTGAGAGCTGCTTGATTTTAAGAGGTTACCTACTGGTGGAAATCGATCACTATGCTTGCTTAATCCACCTTGCTTCACCTTGTGAATATTTGCCAATCTGTTAACTAAAACCTGCAGGTCTGTTTTTGTTTCCGTGCATCCAGCATGTTGAAGTCAACCAACTTTGAGATTTATGTGTCTTTTGCCCATACTCATATGTATGATTAGGTGCAAAATATGTCGTCCTTTTACGTTTTTTTGCGACTGAATTCTTTCTGATTAATTTGCCTGATCCAACTTTTTCACCATGTACCAGTTCTTAGAGCTGTTTTTCGCGTATATGTGGGTAAAAAAAATCAAGGTATAGTGACGAAAATAGGCCTAGCTCAATCGTAATTTAGTTACCTTTCTTTTGGCACTACTATCAGCTTCGTAGGTGACTAAGTTCCGGAGGAGTAGAGGTACACACACACACCATACGTGTCTAATGGTGTAGCTCATGCAGCAACAGGAGCTTGAGAGGGTGTTCAAAAAGACCTAGAAATTACTGTAGTTAGATATTTTAATACACTAACTTCAACAATATGTACACAAAACTTATAAACTTCAAAAAACAAAGATATATCATTTGTTGATTTCTGATAAACGTGAATATTAACGTAACAAAAATTACTTTTTTCTTGCCACATAAAAGCTATTTAGCATCAGTAACTTTTTTGTTCGTTTATTATCACTCTTTCTCCAGAACGTGCACAAAACGTAAAGGAGCCAAGTCTCAAGCTGAACAATATACTTGTTCAAGGCTTACAACAAAGCTTACAACTGTATAAAGTTTCTATCGCTAACCCCTTGTTATAATGCACGTGTAAGCAATTCTACAAAATAGTCCTTCTTTGAACTAAACTATTTGACACAGGCAACAGTTATACTCTATAGGAATTGTTAACGGAGGCTCGAGTGCAGCCCGACTATATATTTGGTGTGTAACACGTTTCAAAGCTGTGAGTTACATTGCAAACTTTTTTTTTTTGTCTTTTTTTCATGATCGTGGATGTTTTCGGCAAACATAATGAACACAAAGCACAATCACATAGAAATTACTCGTTAGGAAGAAAGATCCATAAACACTTTATATTTTAACACTTTCACAAGAGATCGAAAGATCCGTGGTCTACAGACCTACTTGGTAACTGGCCTCCAGCCAATTTATCTCACAAACTCATCTTTTTGTTCACAAGATGTCTTCAATAAAGGGCTCTTCTCTTCCACCAACCAACTGTTTACTTTCATTTCCCACACAATCAATGGCTAGCTCACATTCCTGAACCAACTGATCCAAACTTTATTGACGTTTCTTCTAAGTGAATTTGTTTCGTGATAGCAATTCTTGAGGAAAAAAAGCAGTGTATGTGTGTTTTTCTGGGCAAAGTCAGAAAATCAATCAGGTGGTTGTAGGATGTTGAACACTCCCATTTCTTGGAGCTTCTATTTGTTGAATTCGCTATTTTTTGGGGGGATTATGGGGTCTTGTCGGGGCTTTTAATGTTTCTCCCATGGGGACATTCTTTTTTGATTGGTAATATCGGATTTTCCATGTTTAAAAATGGTAAGATACAAATGTAATAAGCTCAACCGTATTGTTGCAAGTATTCCAACACACCATTGTAAAAAAAAAAGTGCCTGCTTTGATTTCTGACTATGATTTCTAACTGCCGATTATCTGACTTTTTTAACAATAGTTTGTAATTACACTTGCACACACACAGCTGACCTTACTACACTAATACCCTTTTATGCTTGGAAAGTACACGATATTGCCAATCAAAACGGAATGTTACCCCGGGAGAAACATTAAGAATCCCGCTAAGACCACATAATCCCGGAAAAATACACCGAGTTCAACACAGAGAAATGAAAAAATGACACAGTGTTCATCACACAACATCTTAGCGTAGTAATGTAGAACAATCTTTGACTAAATTTCAGAACTAAAATTTCAAAACTATAATTTCGACTAAACAATAAAAATTAGGCAATAAGCTTTTGCCTGCATACTTTTTGTACGTTTGTGTGCTTGTAAAACTATTTGTTGGGTCTTGTTTTCCCGCAGCTGAGCAAAAAAAAAACACTTTAAGATTATACTCTTAGTTTTTTTGTGTGGTTTTTCTTCCTGGAAAAAATCTCAAGGTTTTATCGAGTTATTTTTTTTAGCAATCCCAAATTTCTTTTAAACTAACTTGTTCTGTGATCTTACTAGAGGAACTGATACTTAGATTTTTAAAAAGTGCACGTTCAGTCGGTGCTTATGTCAGTGAAGGGCAACTAGGAAATTTATTTTTTTTCCTGCGAAACAGAAACAATTTAGGGGTTTGTTTGTCTGTAAAATTTACAACAATTCATTATGGGTAGATACAAACCATAAATTCAAGATTTAAGTGAGCACGGAGTGAGCTCAGCCTGGTTACTAGAGGTTTGTAGATCTGGTCGAATGCCTGGAAAGGGGACCTTGACGAAGTCCCCGCCAGGGTTGCCGGCCAGGGTAGGGTGAGAGGCTACCATGCTCCTTCAGCGGCGATGGGAACTATCCTGGACAATATTTCGGCCCCTACAATTATCGGAGGTTTCCCAGTTCAAATCCCCTGGTTGGCTACTCCCTTTACAACATATTTCTTCTCTCAAAAAAATCTGGTAATGTTCAAAATTGAGCCGGTTCAACCACACGAGCATTAAATTGTTTCGTGTGATTCAAGGCACAAAATAATTAATTTTTAAATAAAATAAAAAAAAAAATAAAACAGCTGATATTTTTCGTGTATTGAGTCTTGGGAATAGATGCACACTGCTTTCTCCAAGACTTTATCAAACTTTTCATGCAGGGACGTTTTTACGGGGGGGGGGGAGGTGTGCCCCCCCCCCCCCCCGAAACGTTTGGGCAGTTGGGAAATCAGTTGGCAAAATTACAAAAATGTTGGTCAGTCGGCAAATTAGTCGGAAAAATTACATAATTTTTCGGCTAAATGGAAAATTATGTCGGTAAATTTTTGGTTTACACCCCTCCAACTTTTACTCTTTCTTACGTCTCTGTTTTCATGGTGTCATAAGAAAGTCCAGTTACTTTATTGGGTTTAGTTAAACAGTTTAGCAGAGGCAAACACAAAATCGATAAATTTGTCACCACAATGTACTAACACTTTTTGCATCGTATTTACGGGCCCTGCCAAATCCTTAGTAAGCATCCAAAAGATTTTATTTATTAGATCTCCATGCTTCAGGATTTAGAAATGCCCGACTGGTATAGACTAACTGCTGGTATCTAAGATTTAGGTGTTGTATTAAAAGGAACGAGCACGACTTCCATATTATGGGCTAGCAGCCAGCCACGGTCGTAAATTAACCATTTCTGAGACGTAAGATGCTATAAAGTACAGCCGCCATAAACAAAATCACGTTTGCCACAGAATCTACGAAAGAACAGGAGAAAAAAATGATTTGATCGAAGAGTCGGTCCTCTACACTCAACGCCAAATGCACTGAAACTAGCGTTAGCCACAGTAGCATTCACAATCATAATTTTTAATTGCTGAGCACAACATATGCCAGCAACTTTCAGGTATTCTCTAGGCTGTTATTATCACGTACTAATGCAAGCACCTCAGCATAATTAAACAAATTAATTTGAAGCAAATTATCGCTGTGTGGATTAACCCAATCGATTGGCCAACAAGCAGTGGCACTGTAAGGATTACCTGTTAAATTTACAATGATTGCGTCAGGAAGATAAACTTTACACAAAATTAGCTCGAGCAGATTAAATACTTCAGCCTGCGTTATCTTCTAATTCAATATCGTCGAAAATAACGAACATTCTGGTTAACCGCGATAATGCCAAGCTAATTAATAAGACCAAATAGAAACAGTAATTACATCTTCTGAAATCATGCATAAAACTTATCAGTTATCAGCAATTATTTACTTATTTGTTTATGTATTCATCCATTCATTCAAACGCAGGGCTCCCCCCCCCCCAAAAGAAAAAAAACTGGGGCCTGGGCGTAACTACAAAAACGAGTTCCCCCTCGCCCGACTGAAATCGGGAAAAAGTTACAGTTAGTTATAATATCCGTCGGTCACAATTGTGCTTAACGAGTTGGGACATTATTAATCAGAGCTGCTTACGTTTGAAAGCTTCACTGCCTAACTGGCTTCCACTGTAGTGCTCCTGCTCCGTGCTCGTTGCCATTCGATTGGAGTTGTTGTTTGTTTTAGGATAACAAAATTTGCGATACGTACACTTCGTATACATTACGCATGTGCATCATAACTCATAATTGGGAATCAAATTGGTTTCAGGTCGTACGGGTCCCTTGTAGGGGCCCTCTTCACACGCTTAAGTGTAAATAAGTAAATAAATAAATTTAAATGTAGTTTTACTTTTGTTGTTGATCATTTAAAAAATTCGTTTTATGCTGCCAGCCGTACGTAAATTAGCATTTAAGCAAGTTTTGTCCAAAATTTATCTCCTATTCAAGTATAAGAATTAAATGAACCATCGAATAAACTTCGACTGAACTGATAAAACCAGGGTGGGTATTTTTTTTTCGTTACTGCAGGTGTACTGAATAGAATAACATTCGCTGCATGCTTACCTAAACTTCAAGAAATTTAATGTGGATGAAGAATATAGTAAAACGTGACGTAGCACTTGCTTAAAACTGCGTACAAGAAGCTAAGCAGCTGGACAACACAAAATTTCCACCAATTTTTTTCTCAATTTATTAACTTATTTGATGTGTGAATCCGTCAGTGACATTTGGGCGAAATTTGCATGAAAACTAATGACGAAGAAAAAAAAATTGTTTTGGCCTACAAAGCTTTATCTTTGAAAACACGAAACCAAACTAAGAAGATTTACAATTCGCATGTTCTCAATTCCTGATCCTGTGCATTTGCAAAGAGAAAGGTTCATGAAACACACTCATGTTAATGCCGGTTGTGGCATGCAAAACATCCTATAATCCTAGATATTTTTTAAAGCAAAATTGTACGTCTCCGTCCCGACGTTGAAAAGGATATTAAGCCAACTATTTTCCTTTTTATTTAATTCTAAGTTCAGGAAGTTGTTTTGCTTAAAGGGACATAGATCCTTCCGGGTATGTCATGCGACCCGTTCAGACTAGCGTTGGCAACACTGGCACAGGTTAGAGTTAATGTCGCAAATTCATATCGCACGACAGAAAAAAAAACAAGAAAATGAATGCGTTGGCACCATTTACATACGATTGAACTAATGTCGCAAAACTGAGTCATACGGGAAAATCAACATGAATGCGTGTACCTTTAAACAATTTGCTAAACTGAGAATGTGCGAAAGGTAATTTTTCAAAGTTTGATTTCGTTTATTCAAAGATAAGATTGACCAACAGGCACAAAACGTAAGTTTAAGGCCAGCCAAAACGGAACCCTTAATAAAAATACAGATGCAAACCTATTTACGTTGCCTTTTGGGCTTATATGTTAGACTGCCAGAGCGGGGAAAGTTTTAAAAAGGTTCGTTTCCCCATTCAGGCAGTCTGACATTTAAGTCCAAAAGGCAACGTAAATAGGTTTGCATTTATTTTATTTAACCCTGCTGAGCCGATTGGCTTTCCGTCCTGTTTACTCACAAACGAAGAAGCCAATTAAGCAAAAATCATTTCTTACAGTTTTCGTCTGAGTTTGGTGCCCGCTTTAAAAATAAAAGCAAAATAAATGTATATAAACTTGCCATTCTTGCTAATATTTAATCGTAGCTAAATCACGTTTCGTGAATCATTTTGCTTTATTCTTGTTCACCGTCTGATTCCATCAAGGAATGTAGTTTATGTGCTGATTCAGGAATGGAGCAGCCATTGATCACCTACATTTCAAATTCATTTCACAAAATCCTACGCAATGTAAACACAACGATGTAAATCCTACGCAATTTAATAGACCCTTTCTGTAAAGCACTTCAAATTCACACAAAACCCCTTCTGGTAAAACCACACTCGTGTAAGAACAACGTTCCTTGCACTATCTTATTTGATCCTCAACCAAATTCAGTTCCATTTTTTTTGTTCTGTCACACAGTGTTCACAGTGACTAATGTTCCATAGCTTTGGGCCTGAGACACTCGACGCGAATTTCACACGAAAATCTCGTTGTTCTCTGCATCCGATTCCGAACCGTGGAAACCAGAATCGTACGGGGAGCTGGCATCGGTCACGTGGAACCCATCCGCCCCCTTGCATGGCCGTAATAAGACAAGACGGCCGTTAGCGTCCTTAGTAACGATGTGCAGGGGCCTGGACACCTCGCGCTGATGACCGGAAGTCGTCCACCGCGGACCAGGAGGAGTAGGGGGAGGAGGAAAGGGAGGCCGGAAGAAGCGTCGTGGTCGGACCTCTGAGAGAGTGGTGGAAGAGGAAGAGGAGGAGGAGAGGGTGGACGTGGGTGAAGCCGATTGGTCAGCTATTTCCGGGTCGGACAAGGAGTCGAGGCTACTGCAACGACTGGCGTCTCTCAGGAACCGTTGTTGTTGTTCCTTCAAATCCTCAATTGACTCGTTTAGAGCCAATAGCTGACGAAAGAGGGAGTTGTCTTCTGTAATGAGGGTTGCCTGAAAGAACAGAAAAAAAGGAGATATATAATAATGGAAGACGATCGTAGTTTCAGTATTTGTAATGCAGTATGAAATTTAAGCAATACGAGTCACACAAACCATTCTATATAGTATATACACGAGGAATTAAAATAGAAAAGTCAAAAACAAAATCCTGAATTTAAAAATAGTAAAGAATTCGGAATGAATTTATTATTACGGTATGGTTAATTCAGTATCTATAAAACAAAAAGGGTACAAAACCCGTAACTCGGCCACTGTGGTCGAAGAATTCTGGTGCAGATCAAATAAGCAGTAGTAAGCAGTTGTAAAGCATTTTTGAGGACCAACAATTTACAATTTAGGTGTACGAGAAACATGCAACCGCCATTATGAACCAGCAAAATATTGGTAGTTGAGAACAGAACACATCTGACAACCAAGCAATCAGCGACAACAAACAAGGAAGAAAAAACAGTTATTCAGTGCCTGGTTGTAACAATGCACTGAAAGTAATTTCATTCCCATGAGGAAATCATCTTGTTTATTTCTACCGTAATACAGTTCCACTTTCATAGCGTATATTTGTGCTAACCAAGGAAGGAACGACTGAAGAGGGATATGCTGATTGAGTGAGCAAAGCTGACGAAAATTTGTTAGCCAGTGGGCGCAAAAAATGCGACTGAAGAAACTTCGTTTGGTGAAGCAGGAACATTTCCATGAGCGACCAAACCGTGCCGATTTTGCAAAATGGTTCACCCAACACCGGGCTTTATAGCAACACTTACGCCACCAAAAAACCAAAACATAGTCCTTAAATTTAAAGACTATTCTGTTGGGCTTGTTAGTGGCGTAAGTTTTACTGTTTGTTCAATAACGTCTGGATTCAGCCATTGCACGGGTTTTAGCTATAAATAAGTAAGGAGTAACTCAATAACTTGGCTCGAATATGAATAAACCAACGGAGGTTTCTCATCTTCCTAGAAACTTTCAGTGGTTATATTCATAATACTTCATTCACGTGAAAAAATAAAAGGGAATTTGTAATGCACACTTGTCCATAAGTCTTTTGCACATATGTATTCATAAAAGTTATAATCGTATTTTTTCCCTTCCATCCTAATATTATATTTACAATTCGAAATAAGAATTTATGTAAATGGCATATGTGCAGTACCAGGAGTGGTATAAAGGAAAGGCTAACCATGGAATGTCCCTTTCAATATTATCCCATTTATAACTCGTTCCTAGTTTCGATCCCGAGTGGCCACTTGTCGAACGAATGAACGTAGTTACTCTCACTGAGACCCAACGTTAAACTTAAATGTTAGTCATTAAAGGGGGATTGCCCCCAAATGACTGGCTGTAACATCTATACCCATTTACCGCTATCTAGTTCTGTCTAGCCCTTAATCTCAACAAGCGAAGCAACACACATATTTTTTTTGTTATGAAACAAACAAGCTACGTGCTTCTTTAATTATTGAGTGTAAAGTTGAGTGCACTGGGAGCAAGCGGTAAAGTTAAGCCTAACGTAATGACGGTCGATTTTTTTCTGTACATCGACCGTTTTGAAACGCAGATTTTGAACTTCTAGATGGGCGCCATCGAGTGATAGTGATATCGTTAACCTTGACTGCTTGTTCCCTGGTGCACGTGGATGCACAAACTTTACACTCACTAAATAAGGAGATGCAGCTTTTTTGTTGTGTAACAAGAAATTTCTTGGCGCTTTCCTACGCTTGTTGAGATCAAGTACTACATAGAACTAAAAGAATGGTAGAGGGCGCTAAATGCTGCAGGCTATCATTCTGGGAATAGGTACCTTTAAGACAACCTTAAATTGTCAGTTTTGAGCTCTTTAGGGGCGTTTTCAGGTTGTCACTCGTCCAAAAAAAAGAGTTTCTGAGCACCCTTGGTTACTCAAAACCACCATAAGTAACTCGCCGTTTTTGGAGATGTTAATGACAATATGAAAACACCCTAAAAAAAGTTTTCTTAGTGTTCATAGGTTTACCCACATTGTATTCTGTTTTGTTGTCTTATGCTTTTCAGCTTTTAAGTATTGTTTACGCTTGAAAACGGGATGCAATTTGCGCCCGAAACGTCGCATTCTTTTTAAGATTTTATGTGTGCACCATACTGAGTTCATTCTGCGTCCAACCCTTTAAGGCAATGATGGGTGTCAGTGGGAGCTTGACTGTATGCAGGGCAGCCAGACAAACCATGCAGATCGAGATGGGTTTCGGTTCATTTCTGAATGCCATACTTCCCCGAATGAGATAAAACTTTACCGGTTCTAATCGGTTGGGTGAAAACTCAGACGTGTGGAACGATGACTTTCACACTGCACAAACCTCATGAAGCCTTCTTATACCCAATATGTCACGTTCTTTGGGGGCTTGGGTTTCCACGTTTTCAGTGTTTACCCCGCCATGGCAGCCACTACACATCTTCGTTAAGGACCCAATACCCGCTCTGTAAAGACGAAGTGTTTTCAGAAATTGGATATCGGTTCTCTAATGAAGACATACTGGAACTCTGATACAGCCTGGAAACCTGACCAAGTGGAAGAGAGTGAAGTAAATGTAAATTAAAACTACGGAATTGCTCACAAAATTTCAATTTTTTTTATACGTATTGGTTCATTTGGAAATTAGCCGTCAGCAAAAATCGTAATACAGAAATGGCGAATTTTTTACAGCGATTAGCGTCCATTTATTGGTTCGGCTATTCGAGGAACAAAGTATAGAAAGTTTTCGTGAACAGTCAAAAAAATCTGTTTTCCATTGACCAGCAGTACACTATTCTAATGTACTGCGAATCAAGAAAAATAGCGACTTCTTTACGCTTGGGCACAAACTTTCTTTCGGCCCTAAAACTCTCATGGAGACCTATTCTCGCGTAGACCCTTTTCGGCGTAGACCTAATTTACAATTATTCTAAATTTTAATTTCTTTTAAAAAATTGAGAGTACAAAAATCAGGTCTCTTCAGAAACTTGGTAAGTGGGAGTCTGTTTAAGGCATTTAAGACATCATCTGCCGAACGTGCTGAAATAGCCTCCTCTGGAAGGGAGTTCCAGGCAGGGATTACCCTTATGGCAAAGAAATTTCGTTGGCTACGTCCCTGTGCTAAAATACAATGGGATATGGATATGGCACGTTGATAGAGTAATATTTGCACAAAACTGATAACAGAAAGTCTCGACCTTGGATAAATTATTGATGGATTTGTTTTTTGTCAGTTTTTTTTTGCCAGTTTTTTGTTTGTTTTAGTTTTATAGTAGGGTACCTTAAGGGCCGGCATCTGAGGTTTAAGGCCGAAATCTGCCCCGATTTATAAATTGTTTGCTGAGCGTTAAATGTTGCTCCCGTCACTAGGTGCTTATGCACAAATTGTTTACTTAGGGGCACAAATTATAAAAAATGGGAACATATATCTTTATTTTTTTGTAGCGTGAACCTCTCACTAATTAATTTGCAACACGGCTTTTCAAAGTATTTTCTAAAAATGTTACTTTACTGCTTAAAATAGTGCTCTTCAGTTATTCTCAGAGCCACATGGCGTTTAATAATCGATCACTGAAGAAAAAGTGTATAAAAGAATAGGTCCATTTAAAACTTTTACAAATATTCCTGAAAGGTGCCTATTCGCCGAATAACAGGCTACAGTATCTAGCGCTATCTACCATTATTTAGTTCTAGGCAGCGTTTGACTACCGAGCGAAGAAACAACCTATTTACACAACAAACAAGCCACATGCCTCCTTAATTACTGAGTGTATAGTTGGTGAGTCCACGTGCGCCAGGGAGTAAGCGGTCAAGGTTAACGATATCACTGTCACCAGATGGCGCCCATCTAGCGGTTCAAAACGTGCGTTTCAAAACGGTCGATAGCGGGAGAAAAAAACGTCCGTGATGTCATTAGGCTTAACTTCACCGCTTCTTCTCTGGTGCACGTGGACGCACCAACTTTACACGCCATAATTTAGGAGGCACGTGGCTTGTTTGTTTCATAAAAAGAAATTTATTTGTATTCCTACGCCTGTTGAAAGTCAGGGCTAGACAGAACTAGATAGCGGTAAGTGGCTACAGATGCTGTAGCCTGTCATTTAGTGGCAATCCCCCTTTAAGTTTTGTGAATTTGAAAATTTAGTATTAACGGACACATATTCTCTGAACCAATAAAAAACTCATGAAAAAAGATGAATTAAAGTTTGCCGACAACGATCACTGTCCACATAAAGAATTAGTGGCAGGCGTTGAGCACCCGGGGGGGGGGGAGGAGGGGAGGGAGCTTCCCCTTTCTATTACAACATTTTACGAGAAAGCCCTTTAGATACAAACGAAGAATATATTTTCACAATATCGTTAACGAAGAAGCGACTGAGCATTAAAGACAACGCCATTCTATGAAGCCGGCAGTCTGTTTTGTTTAACGTTTACTGTGGAAATAATTCTTCCTTAAGTTTTTGTTAATTATCGGCTGCAATGCCCCTAGTGCTTCGATCGAAATCGATAATTTGTGTGTTTAGCACGAAACACATTCCAGATTTAATTTCCCGAGACCGAAGGTCGAGCGAAATTTGTTGGAAAGAAGCTGAGTGCTAAAACACCCAAATAAAACATTTCAGAAAGCACGAGTGGTATTCGGTATGAGAATTTTTGTTTTCTCTCCGCAAAATGATTCTCCGAAGTAATTTCATTTTTCGGTTTCGATTTCGATTTACGATTTTGATTTTAGATTTACGAAGTAGGCTAATTTTGATTTACGATGTTTAGTTTTATGATGTTTACAATGTTTTCTCTATTTGACATAGCGGTACTAGCCCCATCCCGTTTCGTTATACTACCTGTAATTTCGTTTGCTTCAGCTTTGCTATTTTGTATTAAGTACGTCTAAACTTCTTTTTTTCTGCCACTCATAAACGAAGTTAAAACGTAAAGCGCCGAATTCTGACGACAAGCAGCTTCGTGTTTCCGTAGAAGTCCGATGATTAACGAAGGTGACGTCAGCTCCCTAATATGGGCATAATGGGAATGAAAGCGAATCGCGCCCTATACGTGAGATATACTATACAGATCAGTGGTTTGATTGTCGGCGACCTTTTAGAAAAGAGTAAATCTTCGATCTGTATAATTACTGATGCAGAAGTCTCTGGTGTGGTCGTTTCACCGTGGTCTTTTCAGTATTAAGTCCGTTTTGCGGAAAGAAAACAAAAACTATCGTAAAAGTATAACGGGGTAAGCATCAACTCTGTTTATATTCGTGGAAAAAACTTGTAATGAATCCTGTACCAAGTTGTTAACTATTCGACGTTACAACAATGTCAAATCGAATTTTACATGACCAGAAACTGCTTTTCAAGCCCCCAAACTCATAAATTGACGAATTTTTGCCATTCATTGAAATATTTCTTTATTATTTGGCTGTAAAAGGCACGTCTGGCGCCTCCGTCCATTCGTCTCAGTTGTTCGTTGACGAATAGAGAAGACATATTTCTTTAAAAAAAAAAAAAAAACATGCTGGCGCTGAAAAGAAGAGGAAGGGACCCTTAATTGCATTCCACGTCAATGGTTTAACGCCAAAGAAAAAAGAAGTGAGCTCGAAGAAACTTGACTCCCTTGTCAGGGCTTGTCTGCTTCCTCTTAACAAAAGACGGCTATTTCCGGTTGATAAAGCTTGATCAGAAATTGGAAGTAAGACTCAAGCCAGCCAGTATCGATCAAAGACAAAATATAGGGGAGGGACCTGAAAGGCTGGAGAAAGAATTCGTTAGCATCGCAGATGGTATGGCCACAGTCACTCAGTAGCAAAAGGATAAGCTACACTAAGAACAGTTAAAGGTTGCCTATGTCAATGTTGGCTTTCCTGTTTGACTCATGTTTGCAACATTCGTTTTGCTACATTGAAAACAACTGAACATCACGATTATTCGGCCGAAAGAGAACTGCTAAAATACACTTTTTTTTTGTTATCTACATTTATAGGGCAGAAGCCTACATATTTTTTTCGCAGTGCTCCACAGGGAAGTGCTTT
The DNA here is from genome assembly GCA_023313725.1 of Lithobius niger. NCBI lineage: Eukaryota > Metazoa > Arthropoda > Chilopoda > Lithobiomorpha > Lithobiidae > Lithobius > Lithobius niger. Next base: position 20,803 of record JAHWFP010268615.1, read on the forward strand.
GCTGCACCACTTATTGGCGGAGCGAGCGAGCGAAGCGTAGCCTATGACGTACACCAAATTGCAAAATGTTGGTTGGTTGGTTGGTTGGTCCGTTGGTTGCACTTTTGTTTTCTGGGTGGAGCCCAAACGAAAGGTCGGATTGGAATGAAATTTGGTACATCGCTTGATACCCCCAAAAGTATTGCTGAGCCAAAATTTGCCATAAATCGAACAATTATTATGGAAGAAATTACAAATTTTCGAAATTAATTTCGAACACTCATCATGGTAAATTTGGAATCCAGAATAGTTAAGAAATTCCGACGAAGCATATACCATGTTAAGTGAACTTTAAGAAACACGGCAAATTTAATTTTGGTTGCATCTTTCTAGCTGATAATCTTTTTCGACGTAACTCAATGAAATAATAACATTTGATTGTCGCATTTTAACCACTACTGGAACATCGCAACCATAAAAAACAAAAGAATTCCGTAAACGATACACCTTAGCATCATTTGAAAAAAAAAGAATGCTTGGAGGGATTACCTTCAGCATGGCGACACAACTGGCATTTACACTAGCGATGGGAATCCCGAATATGAAACTTAAATCGTCGTATCTCGGTGAAGCGATACATATAAAACTTAACTATACAGCAGCGACAATTTTACACTACAGCACGAAACAACAACATGCCTGCGTCTAATAGTTTAAAGATTCCTCGTTGGCACAGCAACGTTTAGTCTCGTTACCGTGGTGCATTAATGAATAGGCTTAATTTCAAATGCAGCTGCTACTTACGAAATAAAAATGACAACTGAAAGCTAAAAATCAAGCCTAAAGGCTAAAGTAGGCCTAAGAGCTAACACTTATTGACCTACCATATTATGATCGTTACTGATAGATTATAATATGGTTGTAAGATCGCTGTCGCTGTGCGTGATAGAGGTGTGCTTCTCATTATTTTCGTTAGTGGCAGCATTGCCAACTTGCTGAATCTTTTGAGTATTGTTAAATACTATCGCTCTGATGATTGTTTGGCTTACAGTTAAATGCTTTATTATTAACATTTGTACGGGCCACCAGCCGTAACAAACGTGCCGTTTTATTTTTAGTTGGAGGCGATGACTCACATCTTCCACTTGATGCGCGGTCTAAGTTTCCATTATATCCATGGTTGATTGTTACAAACTATGAATCCAACTTCAATTGTTGCGAATATTAATTGTTGTAAGAGGAGTACAAGTAGGAAAATAATTTAACATTTCATTGTTTAAAATTAAAGTAGAAGTACAACATAACATTTCATTGTTCAAAAGTGTAGGAATAATTTAACATGTTAACATTATCTACCAATATCTCAGCCCTTTTGTAAAAATGCAATGATGCAGGAACTATACGATACGAAAACTACCAAATGTCCCACAAATTAAAATTTGCAACTAAATTAATATTTCCAACTAAACTCAACATTTCCCATTTTAAAATACACGTATGCTGGAAACGCAGTTGGTCTGTTGGTTGGACTGTAAACTTATCTTGGACCACAAAAAAGCCCACCAACGATTCAACTCAAACTCAAACCAATAAAGTAACGAAACGAAATTAAATTTAACAAAAATTCCGGATAATAGGCTTAAGATTTAACTCACCCACATTAACGACAGCTTCTAGCAGACTCCAATGACTGCTTGATGCAGCTCTACTCGAGTGGATTAAAACTAGTGCCATTTTTAGCGACACAACGAAATGAAAATTCAGTCAACAATGAACGTTCGAAACACGCGCACGTACTGTTAGCTGACTCTTACTCATTGCTAATTACCGATTGTTGGAAGAATCGGATTGTTGCAGTAAGTATTGTTGTAGTGGAAATCACCGCACAGCAAATTACCCAAACAAAAGAAAAAGAAGAGAAAAAGAAACCTTGGGTACAAATTATTGCGCACAAAAAGTGACTATGGGTACATATAGGTTACACCCATGGTTTGCAACAATGCCGAGGAGAATACGGGATATACACCTCCAAGGATTCCAGACTCCGACACAAGTGACCGGAAGTGACGGACAACTGAGGCCATCATCCATGGAACAGCACCAGGTAGAGACAAAAGGTTTACAGTATTAGATTCAGCATCCAAATATGAGTTTAAAAGAATGAAAAAAAAACGGAAGTATAGCGGAAGTGGCCCACAAGTGACCGGAAGTGGCCGAGTGAGTTTCTATGAAAGGGTGCCAGATAGAGACAAACGGTTTTTACCATTAGATTCATCATGAAAAAATTAGTACAAATGAATAAAAAAAACACCGAAAGTATGAAGCGGAAGTGGCCCCAAAGTAGCGAAAGTGTACAGAAGGCCATTTGTGACTTAGTAGTCGGTGCAGCCGCTTGTTAGTCTTCTGTACAGCCGTATCGGCTGAGAAGACTATTGCAACGACTTTATCCGTCCGTTGCTTTTTTCAACTTCGCAACGGTATCAGATATTGACGACCATTGTTAGATTCAATGTCAAAAGTTAATTAAATAACATGGCAAATTAAAACATCGTTACTTTCTTATAGCTAATAGACTTCTTCGACGTAACTAAAATTAAGTAATAACATTTGATCGTCGAATTGAAATTCTAAGGATAATACTACAGCCGTAAAAACAAAAGCATTTAACTTCGTTTAAAATGATCTCGTCGCATTGTTGCGTGAATGAATGGGCTTACCGTCGAACCAGATTCTCCAAATAATTTAGTTAGGATCATAATACGTTCAGGAAAGTCAGATTTGTGTTCAATCTTTACTCAGTTTTTGATTAGGTTACTTTTATAAACATTAACATTATATAATAAAGAGAGATCAGCGATTGTGTTGGAGACACTCAAGTAACGAGTAGAAAATCATGTTTTAATGGCAAGACGATAATGGGAAAGAGGCTGCAGGCCATAAGAGTCTGGAGCAAATTGGATTAACTCGACACTTTGGTTGGCTAATTGGAACCTAATCCAATCCAGCTACCCCACGTACGTTCCAAAACTTTAGGATTGTAATTTCAAAATACGAATAAAAAAGAAAGTTCATATGTCAATCAACCGAATGAACAATGAGACGAGAATTTCTATAGTGTAGGTCTATTCGCGTTACGGACTTGTGGCCATTTTGGTATGACGGTTATTGGGGAACGACTTCGGGTCACGTCATTTGATCGAAACGCAAGTATACATAAAGGTGGGTTACCGGCTTACCGCATTACGTTATTACTAGTGTATGATTCGCTAATGGCTTTTCCCCCCAGATTACCTATCTTTTGCATAATTTTGCAAGCATTCTGTTGTATCAGTGTTTTGTAATGAACAACAGAAAACACTGGTTTAACGTTTTGATATAAAGAAGCAGATGCTAGCCTTCGTTTATGTACTTACACCAGGAGCCAATGAAACGAGTACAATGGTCTCGTCGCATTGTTACATGAATGAATGGGCTTACCGTCGAACCAGATTCTCCATTAGGCCCATCTGCTACTTACGAAATTAAAATTACAGGTAAACAATTTAGGCCTAAAAATGAAAATTATGCCTAAAATCACGTTACCACGGCAAAGTCAAGTTGCTATGAGTAGCTCCTGGCTCCTGTTAACACGTAATGACTTGATTGCACACTTGATGCTAACAATATGACGCATCACTCCAATGGCTTGGCATGCAGAGCACTAGCGCTCTTCTAGATAAATAATTGGCCGAGCGAAGCGATGCTTTCATAATCGAGAATTTTGGATTGGATTTTGTGTGTGGCTCTGTGAGAATGCTTACGTGTTTGAAACACAATAGCGTTCTCAGTTTTGTTAAGATTTGGCTAAAACTTCATGAGAAGGTAGCTTTCATGCAGCAAGTCCATGAGTTTGAAGATAAAAGTTTCTACCTCAAATATTTTAGGGGGGGGGGGGGAGATGAGGCTTAATGGCGCGTCGACAGCTTGGTCATTAGCGCCAATCTCAGTCACAGTGCAGTGGTCCGGGTTGCCACTGCACCACACATTACAGAGATATTATTCAAACCCCTAATCTAAATCTTGTCGTACATCTGTACCTCCTGCAAAAATTGAAAAACACCGGACAGGAGGACAGACTTATCGCCCAATTGACGCACAATGTCATGCGGAAGATGGAAACGACGACGAAAACCATCAAGATGGCAACAATCAACAAGGAAGTGCCGGACCGTAAGTGGACGCCGACACCAATAACATTCAGGAGGGTCAATCCCCCGCAAAAGGAAACAGTGAGTAAGTCGAATGTGACCAATGCGCAAACGGGCCAACACTACCTCCTCACGGCGACTGCGGCGACACGCCGAGTGCCATTCCTCAACAGTGCCTTTAATAGCTCGTAATTTATTGCCGTCCTGTCCATCCCACGAGGCTTGCCAAAAAGCGTGTAACCTCAGACGCAGAGTTGGAAAGGCGTCCGAGGGAAAGGCTGAGGCTGAAATATTTTAGGGGCTGGGGCCTAATTTCGAGGTAGAAAACTGGGTAGATATTGTATAAGTGGTACAGCAAAGCTGTAGAGCACTGTAGAGCACTAGGCAGAAATCATGTAGGTTTCTGCCCAGTGAATATAGAAAATAATCTAATATGTAATAATTATGTTATAGGACCTCTCTAATATGTTATAGGATCTATCTAATATGTTATAGAATATCTCGCTCGGCCGAGTAACTGTAGTAAATGCACCACAAATGAACACAGTGGTCATGGTAACTGATTGGTGAGAGAGCTCAGCGTAATTGCTGGCGGTTTGCTGATCTGGTCGAACCCCTGGAAAGGGGGCCTTGGGAAAGTCCTTGCGTGAGAGGCTACCATGTTCCTTCATTGGCTATGGAAACTATTCTGGCCAATTCTCGACAATCTTTCGACCCCTGCGATGATTGGAGGTTTCCCGGTTCAAGTTCCCGGGTTAGCTCCTCCCTTTACGGGATATTTCTTCAAATATATTACGAGATATTTCAAAAAAAGAACTTCTCAAAAAAAGTCTGGTCATGTTCAAAATTGAGCCGGTTCAGCCACACGAGCATTAAATTGTTTCGGCGCAAAGAAATTAATTTAAAAAAAAATAAATAAATAAACGCAATAGAGCCTAAAAAAATTCCGTAAAATTCAGTAAAACCTAATATACGAAATACAGCTCATTTTTTTTAATGAAAATTTAATCAACCAATACAAAAGGGGGGGGGGGGGGGGGGAATTATATCGTCGTTAATTTTCAAACCCTGTAGTCTGAAACTTAACGAGTGCCTTTGCAATATGTAACGTAACGGTTTTGAGACGTTCTTAAGCTTCCACTAGAGGATTGCCTCTTCCCCTCCGCCGCGCCCCCCGCCCCGCAAAAGAAACACATGTTACATCTTGAGATGCTTGTCGCCCCCGGATGTAGCTCTTTTTTTATGGACATGTTGTTCATCCAAGCACAAAACCCGAACGGAAGAGGATTTAGCCAGCCTTTTCAGGTTGCTGCTTCTCGGCACTCAATCTCTCACGAGATTTATTTGAATGTTCGAGAAAATACGAGACTGGAAAAAGGGGGGAGGGGGAAACGTAAGCGGCATGACTGAATACATGCTACCGTTTAGGTAGATAAACCGCTTTTCCAGCCGTCGGTTCACACTCAACGTATTTTGGAGCTGGCCAAACTGTTGAAGCTGACAGGCGTTTTATCATGAGCGTGTATACAGCAACAATCAATCGTTGCTAGTTGTCAGTCAGCAACTTGATACGGATTAGGGTAGATGGATCAGCCTCTTCACACTAATTCTCATCGAATTACCTTGTCTACGTTGGCATCAAGCTGATTGCTCTATATAGCAGATCTATATAGTAAATGTAACTAGAATTGCCAGCCCAGCTACGCAGGCTGTTTCATAAAAAAAATATGATCCTGAGCGCACGGGTGGTGTTTGATGCACCGTTTGTAACACGGCGGTGGTTTGCTGTCTCATGTGTTTGTCGTCGAAGGCGTATATCCCGTCTGTTTGTTTTTGTGCATACTGGCCAACAAACGTTGAATTTCGTTTGCTTCGCTCACTCAATTAGCATGCTAGAGCATCGTTAAACAATTATTTTTCGCTGGTTACGCCGAAGGCGCGCATCGCATCTGTGTATTTTTAGGCGTTTTGAATTAACTAAACAATGAGGAGGCGGTAGCGAAAAGGCGAGCTGGTCATTATTGGCACGGTAGCAAAGAAAAAGGGCGACAGTGTAACGGATATGCCTTGTAACAATCAGTAACAAACGAAATATTGCTTCAATAATGCTGGCTATTAGAGCTGAGTTGAATAGCGTTAAAGTGGGATGAGTAACAATCACTGCATGTACATCGTTGTTGTGGGCTGTTGTGCGCTTGGTATCAAAACAGAGAAATTGACAATTTAGTCACACAGAGAACAAGAGTGGCGCCCTCCATTGAAAACTCTATTGACTTCCTTAAGAAGACCAAACATCTAGGATGCCAAGTGAGGGGGTCCAGGGAACGGGGGGGGGGGGGGGGTTTATCCCCCCCACACAGGGGGGAATGCATGGGGAAGCAGCGGGTTCTGGGGGGTGGGGTGGACTAGGGTGGGCGGTCGGCGGCCGTTTCCATTTCACGCACCCCTGTAAAGTATTTTGCTCTCGTATGTAAGAACCAGCTGTACAACTGGTTTTTAAATAATATCATGAGTTCAACAACTGGATAACTCTAATGAAGCTTACAGTCCTGTGTTGCTGTCACAATGTCTAGGTAAGCTGCAAGAATACTGTTAACCCAATGGATGGGTGAATATAGTAGAATATAAAATTGCAACACACAGCCGGTCGTGAAGATGATTATCGTTCAATATTCGTATCGCTAAAGGAGTGGTTGCGTGGGCGTACCACGCGCTCCCGATGCACCCACACACTCGAAACGCCCACAAATGCTAAGAATTCTGAGTGAATTAAAAGTTTTAAGAAATGCCGAAAAGCAAGGAAGGATTAAAGTGGCACCGATAGAAAGTGTGCAGAATGTAGCAACATCTAGAACTATCTAGGATTTTCTTGCATCAAGCTGGCCATTTCTTTTAACTAAACAAATAAACCACGACCTCCTTAATTACTGAGTGAAAAGTGCAAGCTGTAAAGATTTAGTCAAATTAGGTCAAATGGTTCTTTAGTTAAAGCTTGGTTACATACTATCACACTAAGAGTGACAGTACCACAACTTTATTGAAACACGAGGGGGTATCAACTTTGGTGATCCGCGAGTAATCCGCGGTATTCCTTGGTAATCCTCAGGTAATCTTGGTAATCCAGTGGTATTCCGTGGTAATCCTTAGTAATCCGTGGTATTCCGAGGTAATCCTCAGTAATCCGAGGTATTCCACCTCCGGAAGTAATCCGGATAAACGATGTCACTACTCTGTTTGCCCCGCACTAGGGTGAGTTCCAGTTTGCTTTGATATCTCATCTTTAACTGTCCAAAACTTGGTGTCGAAAATTAACTGGTAGATTAACTTCAACGCAGAATGAGTATGAGGGACAATCCAGACGGAAGTGAATTTTCCACTGTATTTCACTCAGCGGAGACGAATACACAGTAATCATTCTTCATTAAACGACCATTTGTCCCGCAGTAATTTGTCTTTGATTGTAGGTTGCCATCAAAAAAGAATAAGTTACGCATGGATGTGTGAAATAATTAAAATCAAGTCGATAAATGCCGGTCGAAAGGACATCACCAAATGCTATTGGTTGGAAAATTTTTCCGTAGCCCGACAATTATTGAGGTGAAAGACGTCGGAATAAAACGTGTGTCAAAGTAACGCCTGAAAATTGGAAGTTGAACGATGCGCAGTGAACACTTCAGAAAACAATAAACAGATTTCATCATGGGGGGGAGGGCACGTTTCAAGGGGAGCACGCTTGGACCTTTTCATTGGCACGCACTGTATGAATTTCATTTGACTCATTGTAATTCTCGTGGAAATGTAAATATTGCAGCCCTGCGGAGGCGAACTAGTCATAGGAATGGATACGTTGCGTCCCTAAAGACAAAGGTGGGGACGGGAGGGAGGGGTGGAGCTGGGGGGCATTGCTCCTCCCCTTTCAAAAAATGCCCTTTTGGTAAAAAAAATATGCCCTATTTTGCTTTTGTGAACCGATAAATGCTATAAATGTCTGAGCTGTAGCCAGAGAAAAGACGTAGAAACCTAAAAAGGGCAAGAAAAAGGCCAGAAAGATAGCCACAAACTAAAAAAAAAAGTAAAAAGTGAGTGAAAAGCCCAAGAAGGCTCAAAAAGAATGGCAAGCTAAAAAACAAAAAGGTCCTAAAAAAAACACCTCAGCGTGCCCTTTTACTCAAAGTTGCCCCTGCCTTCTCGAGATTTGTGCACGCTATTGCCTATACGCAAGTCTGTGTGGGGTGTCCCCCTATGGGTGGAGTCCCAGTGAAGGTTGGGAAATATATTTTTATTTTTAGTTTAAAACAGGTACATTAGATTTCTTAGTTATTATTTTTTAAACCCCATTAATGACAAATTTAAGATAACCAAACTTTTTAGATTGCCATACATATTACAGTTTTTTTAATTTCGTCCAGGCATCATGGGTACACCGTGCGATATTGATGGAGATAGCCAAATCAGCTAGTACAGGCACAGTTTACGGTGAGATAAAAAAAAAAGGTTTTGGCATCCCCTCCCACCCCCAAACTGCTGGCTGTGACAGCGATCGCTGCCTAGCCGTGGTGCCAGTCCGCCTCTGCAATCCAGTGAGCAAGTGACGTTTCTCTTGAGTGAGATTAAGGACTACAAGTATTACTAAAATGAACTTATTGTAACAAATTCCTTTTATTAACCAGTTTTGTAAAAATTGAGTCACAAAAAAGTTTTCGACCCTTTCTAAAATATATTTAAAAGGACATAAATCCTTCCGGTATATGTGCGACCCGATGAGATTGCAGTTGGCAACATTTATACAGGTTAGAGTTAATGTCGCCAAATCACCTCGCACGCAAGAAAAAACAACAAAATTAATGTTTTGGCAACATTTACATACGTTTGAACTAATGTCGCAAAACTGAGTCATGTAGGAAATCCAACAGGGATTTATGTTCCTTTAAAAGTAGCAAACCAACACACCATTTCACTGGGAATCAACCATTAACAAATAATTTGCAATAGCTAATACAAAAAAAAAAGAGAAATATAAAAGATTTATTTTGTGTGAAGCCATCCACGTACGTGCGTTTGGTATTTTTTTGCCAATTTTGCCACCATCTGGTAAAGCCATAAAATGGCATAACGACGAAATCGGTTCTTGAAAGAAACGTTGCCACTCAGTTTTAAAATATTCCACATGGCGGAATATACAAAGCATTTTCAGCCTTTTCAAAAACAGTGGCATGCAGCTGCAGCAGTTTGATAACACGCATTTCTAAAAACGAACACTCATTCATCCAAGTATAAAAGATTGGCCGGCCATTCATGGTGCACTCACATTTTTCAGCATGTAGGATGTAAAGCCGAAGAACAGAACATTGTCCGTTTCGTTAGACTGTTTATCCTATTGCACGTGTTGGCGAATTCACCGCCCCGATTTGTTTTGAATAATTACCCGATTTGAACTCTACAAACAAATTTAAAAACGTTTACCTTATCACCCTGGCGGCCATGAAACTGATTTAAAGCAAACGGCGTCATGCGTTAAGGGAGTACCTATATACGCGCCATTGCTGCTAACTAACGACTGTTTTTCGTGTTTGGTGTTTTAAAATGGAGACTCCATTCTTTCTGGTGGAGAAGTACGTTTCGAAGTCGTTTGTTTATTTTTGGTTAATTTTCAAAAATGTTCACTGAGCCACTCGTACCTCGTACATCAAATCAATGCACTTTATTTGTCACAAATTACTGTTAATCAAAACTGCCGTTCAACTTTCTTAGTCTTCTGTACAACCAGAGATCTAGTTCAGTAGCGGCCGGATCTTGGATTGAAAAATAGCATACGAGCTGGGTTGGACAATATGGCCGCCGAAAGCGCAACTGATGCGAATGATTTGTCTTGTTGCCGCTTTCTGTCAACGAAGGGCGACACCTTCAGTACAAAAGAATGTTACCACTCTTCCCTGTAACACTTTCTGGAAAAACGAACATGTCGCTATTTACTGAAGAGCAATGTGCAGTCAAGAAATTTAATAATTTTAGGGTAAAGGCTGTACGGAAAGCTATTTATTTGTACGTGTAAGCTATTTTCCGGGTGATTACTGGCACTAAGTTTGTGAATTACTAAGTTTTTTTTGTCAGTTCTCGCTATTTGGTAATAGATGGCGGGACTCGCCGTACAGAACTTCACCGATGCGATTTCCTTGGCTAATTCTCGAACAGCCCTCGAAGAAACGAATGGGTTACTCGTGCGGTTGCCATTTTGTTTGCCCCCCTAATATGGCCGCAGGTCAGGCCGTATAGTTTACTTCGTGGTCGTGGTACAACGAAAAGTGGCAAGACTATAAATAGCAGCGACTTTGTCCGTCCGTCGCCTTTTTCAACAGTAGTCAAGTGAACTTTAAAAAACACGGTAAATTAAAGCTTCCTTATTAGCTAATAGGCTTTTTCGACGTAACTCCTTGAAGTAATAACATTTGATCGTCGCATTTAATATGACTGTGTCTAATAGTTTAAAGATTCCGTTTTGCTACGGCAACGTGAAGTCTCGACACCGTGTTCCATGAATGAATAGGCCTATCCCGAACCAAATTCTTAACTTTAACTGCTACTTACGGAATTAAAACGTCAGGTAAAAATTAGGCACAAAATCCGAAAATTAGGCCTAAGAATAGGCCCTAAAAAGCTAACACATTTTTAACCTGCAATTGTAATGGTTGCTACCTTTAGATTATACTAGGGCAGGTCCCCCCCCCCCCCAGTACATTGCCGGTGTTATAGAGCGTTGTTGTGATTTCACATTTGCATTAAAATATTGTGATTTCCCAATAACATCGCCCAAGCTTTCAATAGATTTAGTTGGATCAAGGGTTAAGAGACAAAGAGGCCTAGATTCCGTTTCTGTGAAAATATTGTGACGGCATCAGTACTGGGCCTCTTTGTTGAAAACGTAGTTCGAATTATTACTTATACAGACAATTCCTTCTGACAGTCACAAACAAATATTACGATATCAGTTATAGAGATCAGTGTTGCAGTGCGTGATAGAGGTGTGCTCCTCAAGAGTGGCGGAAGTGTACTGAAGACCAGATGCGACTGGGTAGTCAGTGCCCGCGCTTGTCTACTGCTATGTCGATAAGCCGTTGTTGTTGGTTACTATTTTGTGTACAGTAGCCTGAAAGATGAAATGGGTACCAAAAGGAATCTAGACATTCCGACCGATAGAAATAGGAAAAGACAGTGAGAATGTCGCATGAGGAATCGCAGTAACTTGCTGCACCTGCAAATTGGGGAAAATATGTGGGCATTGTTATTTTTAGTCTATTAGGGTATAACATACGAACGCATCGCCGACTTCCCCACCAGTCTATTTTTACGTTTCATGGATCGTTTCTACCTTTTGTGTCGCTGTTCAAAGAGGAAACAGTCATTTTTTTTTTTTTTGCGTAGGGAATCTCGTTCATTCCTTGGTAGCGAACTCAATAGTGCGGAAGGAATTGCCCGGCTTAAAACGGGTGTTTCAGCATCATAGCGACACAATCAAATTCTGCAGGCCAAACTTATTATAAACAGTATGAAACGGATATAATGATAAACATTAAACATTAAGTAATAGTTATT
>JAHWFP010268615.1:32958-47597 GCA_023313725.1 Lithobius niger
GGGTTGCAGTCATGAACTGACAACAGGATGGGTCTAGTTTGAGTTTAAGTTGGGGATGGGGGAAATTGGGGAAAATTTCTAATGTTAGGGCCGAAATTACCTTTTGATGCGGGGAGTTGGAGAGTTGGAGCCGGAATGGAACTTTAGGTTAATAGCTAATTGTTAGGAGCACCCGGCGGATGATCAAGCGAGCTCGAGCGTTACAATTGATTGAATTACGTACAGACAAATCAGTGTTATGTTTTGTTACAATAATTGATCAGATCGATTATCGACTAACAATTGAGTATTAAATTTCGACAATGGCATATTACAAATTGACGTCAGGTGGACTTCGGTCTTGGGTGATTTCACAATGACGTCAGTTGTGACCTTGTTGGGGTGGTAATATTCCAACGTCGAAATCCGGGATTAAACTCGCAACAAGATTTGTACGTTTTTATTGCGTTACGTTTTTTTTTTGCACGCTGTATTTGGTTGTTGGTGTGCGCGTTCCCAGTCACGTGATCCGGAAGTATCAAAAGTGTGGGTTATCAGCAAAAGTGTGGGTTATCGGCAAAAGTGTTGGGTAACTTGATAACCTACACTTTTTGCGATGACGCACACTTCCGGTGTTGGTTAACGGGATTTAACCTACGGAAATTTAGCGTGGCGTTGAGTTAGCGTGACGTCACAGCCGTGGTATAAAGCTTTATATTAAAGCTTCAAAGAGCTTTCCTAATCTGCTGGTGTAATGCCGGTTTTAAAGCCCTGTACGTAACGTGAACTTTCTGATTGGTTCTCGCGGAAACCCAGCAGCCGAGTGTTCATAGTCCTGGCCTCCAAACCAAGTTGACGTCGGCTCGAATTCCGCCACTGACCAATGTACATCCGGGATTTTAAAAAAAAAAATAGTTGGCTAAACGTTTTAGGTTAGCTTCTGCGCTCTTTTTAAAGTTAACTCAAAAGGCAGTGAGAAGTGTAAACCAGCCGTATTTTGACAATAATTGGTTGTATAGAAGAATGATTAAGAAAGAACGACGACTTTAATGAATTCATTATAGGACGCAATGACCAAGATTTTATTTAAAAGTTTTCATCATTAAACACTCAAATTTTATAATTTTTTTTTTGTGTATTAGTTTTTTTTTAGCAAAGTCATCCGAAGCAAAGCAATGCTAATGTAGATGAACTGGGTGAATTTTTAATCTTATGAGGCGTTTTGAAGAGTAGCTTGCTAACACGTTACAAAATATGGCCGTAAGTCGCTTGTTATTAACAACCCTGGCAAAGCTCCCCCTAAAAAGCTTTAACGCCAAAAATCGTGAAATTCCCAAGTTTAGCCCCTTCCCCTCCCCCTCCCACGGCGCTGTGGCCAGGGACTGTAACTATAGTCTCCGCCAAAAAAGAAGTCCAACGCGTTTCAAAACAGGGGTATGCATTGTGCATGCCGGCTGCGTCGTTTACCTTGCAGATATCCACCATGGCTAAGCAGCCAACGTGTGCTCATATACTAAAGCTGCTAGGGCCATAATTTGGGCTAATCATGCACATCGAGCAAAAAGCTTGAAATTTGACATGCAAGTAATTCTTAGTAATACAAATAGAAATAGATTCTCCGTGACTCGTGAAATACTGAAAAACGTTCCAAATAACACCCCTAGCTTGACTGTGGAGAGTTTACTCTTTCTTGCTGACACGAAGTTGATCGGAAAGCGACGCCATTGTTGTTGGTCTAATAGCGTTGCCACGACGACGCAGTTATAGAGTATAGAGGCAAGGCGCACTTTTTTTTCCATGAAAGATTAGTAGTCATAAAATGACCATATAAGGAAAGTCTTCTTTCCTGGCGGATAGTATAGGTAACTTCACGATTTCTGACCTTAAAGCATTTTAGATCTAATTTAGATCGTAAGAGAAGGGCTAGATCCGTGAATGCGAACCAGGAACCTCCGATCACTACAGGGATCATGGATAATGTCCAGGTCAGGCCAGAATAGATCCCATAGCTACCGAAGGAGCATGGTAGTAGTTTCTTAGCCTACCCAGGCTGGCGCAGACTGGCAGGAACTCTCCACGATGAAAGAGTAGAGTTAATGATGTTAATACTTAAGATAAGTCGGAATAAAAGTGTGTAGTGAACTTCAATATGAGCGACTTCATTTTGTGTTGGTCCTTAAAATAAGAGCACGATCAAAAAAAATGGAAATCCAGTCCAGTATACGCATAAAATATACACAATTAGCGACGTTTCGAAGCAATTCCTCTTTTGTTATCAAGCAATAAAAGACAGGGCTAAGATGCCAAAGGCACACGTTAAATGCCATAAAAACGTAAAAATTCAGTAGAGACTGATCTGCCATGGTCACCAGTCATCACTGCTGGATGTCGCACACTGTGGCCTTATGCTACTTTGACACAATCGACCTTGCCTGGCAGACCTCTTTCTCAGTTTGCCTTTTTCCTTCAGCAACTCTCTGTGTACAGCCCTGTCATGAATTGAATAGAATTGAATTTATTGGCCAGAGCCTCGACCCGAAGTCACACCTCTGGTATAAACAATCCTAACACTTTACTGATCTTAACATTAACACACCAAAGAGCTACCAAAAAAAAACAGAAAACCAGTTATTAAACACCTGTAGCACTGTCATGAGTAATCGTCAACAACAATGTAACCTTGTATAAATTTATTGTATAAGATTGTGAACTCGTGCGATGCCTATAGCCAACAATGTAAAACGCTAGGGTTACAACGTAGTAAAATCCCCAACCTTCATTCCGTTCTTTCCTGTAAGAAATAATTATGTTAGAAATTCCCCATCATTAATTCCCTAACTGTCCCAATTTAATCATTCATGGGCCCCAAACCTTTCACAGTAATCACCCTCATCCCGTTATTATTATTATTGGCAGAGATAGTGTCAAGACAGGCGAGAGCAACATCTAAGAACCATTAAATTAACATCAATGGCAAATTTCTGTTCATCGCTGAGCCACCCGACACCCAAACCATGTCATTAGCAAATTCCGGCCGGCATTACGGTCCCATCCCTGCAACTCAAAACACAAAAATAAACTAATAAATAAAAATGGACCCAAGGCAGTTTAGAAAGTGCCAGTAACGAACCTAACCTGTCGCCTGCTATATGGACGAGAGAAATCAGGATGGGATTTTTTTTTCTCAGCTATTTATGTTCGTTTTCTCTGATGGGAGAAATTGGAAACGCCCAATTTTTGTAAAAGGGGGGACATACCGATATTCATTTAATGCATATCCACATTACTCGGAAAACCAAACATTAAAATAATACGCTGCCATTATACAAAAATTGGGCATTTCCATTATCTTCCACCAGGGTCAACCAAAATAAACAGCTGAGCAAATATCCCATTCTCACATCTCAGCTGCACTAGCAAGCCAGAGGTCAGGTTTCTCAATGGCTGTTTCTAAGCACCCTTTTAGGTCCACTTTTATTTTTGTCCTTTGAGGTTTTACGCTTTTATGGGTTTTAAAGTGTTTGTTGGCTTTGGCTTATTAGCCATATCTTTTATTGATTGATAAAGAAGCGGGTCAGTGGCGTGCACAAAAGGGAGATACGAGAGGGGGGGCATTGTAACTGCCCTTTTCGAAAAATGCCCTGTTTGTAAATAAATAACAAATTAAATGGCCTTTGTATGCCAAGACTTGCTGGTGCGGCGGGGCCTGAGCAAGGGCATAAAGGCCACTACCTATAAAAAGGTTTGAAAAAGCGCAGAAAAGGTCAAGCAAGAGGCACAAAAGGGTGAAAAGAGAAAGATAAAACAAATACTAAAAAATTCCCCAGAACAAACGTCCACTAAAATTTAATGTGCCCTTTTAATAAAAGTTGTCCTCTCGGGGGTGTGCAAACACTACTGAAACGGGTGTAAATGGAAACGGGTAGAAATTGTGTACTTTATGTGTACTGTACTAGCTTTCCATTTTGATCGTTATCACTTTGTGCTTATATTTTTTTTCAAAAGCAGCGCACGCAACAAAAGAAAATATCGGTTATGTAGATGCGGAAGACCCATCGCTTGAATCCTGAAAAATCTAAATACTTTTATCTTTGTAATGCCTGCAAGAAGTGGAGTTTTGCAGGATGTTACGCCACCTCGGATCTTATATTGCCATCAGATACTTAAAAAAAATTCAATACAGTTCGACAGAGATTGCAAAAACTCATTTTTTCATAAGAAACTTTTATTACGGTCTTCGATTTTCGAAGGAAACGCCATAGAAAAGGAAAAAAAATCGGTAACATTTCCGTAATTTCGCTGCAGCATGCGGATTTTTGTGTTTTTGTGATTTTACTTTTTCGTTTTTCGGCCGAAATTGAAACTTTACTCTGAAGATTTACTTCATAAAGAAACAATCGATACTTTGTGGGGGAGGAGGGCGGGAGGGTAGGGGGGTAGGGGATGGCGGAAACAAAAAACAAGGAAACAAATACAATTCCACGTTCTCGTTATAGTGTTCCTCTAACTTTCATCAGTCACCAAAGACAAGTTCCCCAGAAAAAGAAAAAAAAAAAAAGGGAAAGAGATTTGGGCGTTAAGGGTGTATGCTAGACCAGCAGAAAATGACACGTCACACGAAAGATCAGATATGACGGAGAGAGTGGGGATCTGGAGTTAGGCCGATCCAATCTCATTCGAAAGGGAAAAAATAATCTTGCAGTAAAGAGGATGGTCTGAATGAAACGATGTTAGATGAAACACGGTAAAAAATATCAATATAAAACATTAAAGGAACATAAATCCTTCCGGTTTGTCGTACGACCCGTTGAGAATAGCGTTTGCAACATTTACACAGGTTAGAGTTGCAAAATCATCTCGCACAAATGACTGTGTTGGCAACATTTCCATACGTTTGAACTAATGTCGCAAAACTGAGTCACACAAGAAAGCCAACATGGATGCATGTACCTTTAATGTCGCAAAATCATCTCGCACGAAAGAAAAATCAAGAAAATGAATGTGTTGGCAACATTTACATACGATTAAACTAATGTCGCAAAACTGAGTCATAAATGAAACCAAACATGAAAGCATGTACCATTTCGCGACATTTACATAGGTCAGAGTGAACGTAGCAACCCTGTTGTCACGAGGGGAAAAATAGTAAAAAATAATACCTTCGCAACATTGAAACACGTCTGACTGAACTAATGTTGCACCAAACTAAGCCATACAGGAAAGCTAACCGGGAGGAATGTACCTTTAATGGTAATACAAAAGGAGCAACACACCAGTGGCGCAAACCGGAGGGGGGGGGGGGGGCCCCAATTGCTCCCCAAGAACAGAAATTAAGAGAAAAATTTGTTAACAGCAGACAAATTCTGAAAATTAAGTGTTTGACCGTTTAATGGGCACGTTAGTTGTTTTATTTCCGAGGTTAGAAAATAAATATACACAAATATTTGTAAATTATGTAAAGGAAAAGAGTTAAAAACAAGCCAAACAGCGAAAACATACAATGTAAAAAAAAATTATATCACAGTACGCCATCTTTATTCACTTCCGTTTTGTCAGGATCGGTGACCTGGATTCGAACCGGCAACCCAATCCGTCACCAAATCACTGACCAGACGCCTCTATCGTCATGCCCACTCCTCCGCTGGCATGAATGACCACTACTCACTGAACCCGTTATTGAGGTCACTGCGGAGCCAGGGGCTCCATTCGACCGAGAATGCTTGAGGTCCCCGAGAGGACAGGGACAACTTCCTTTTTTATTTTTTATGTTTTAAATTATTTTTACCCCTCACTCCCCCCCCTCCCCCGTGCACCCCTTAGCCGTTGTGGTTATCCCTTTTTTTGCCTTCTTTTAGGTTCTTTTACACCACCGCACCAGCGGAAGTTGGCGAAAAAGGGCACTTTGCCATGAGGGCAGGGTCTCGAGCCCCCCCCCCGTGTGCACTTTCCAGCTTGAGAGGCCATAGGCGATGGAGAATGAATACACTTAAACCATGCGCCAATGCTATTTGCCGTGACGCGCGTATCATGTGACTTGGCTAGTCCACTCAGGAGGCCAAAGATCCGCTATTCTCGTTCGTCATTGGCTAATTCATGATGACATCACGGCAAACAGCCGTGGTCCGTGGTATAAATACAAACGCTCAACTAATGATTAAATCAAGATATATAAATTTCTGTAAATTATACATAAAGGAAAGAGGAAAACAAACCAAACAGCGATAATCATACACTAAAAATCGTAGAACAGAGTAAAACCACATGTATGCACTTAGGTTTCGTCCGAGTGGCGTGACCCGGATTCGAACTGGCAACCCCAATCTTTCCCCGGGTCAGTGACGTAACGCCTGTGCGTAAAGGTGTTCATAACGTTACCGTTGTGCGAAACGTAAAGGTGGGGGCAAATTTGACGCTTACCCAGCCGAAGCCAAGAAGCCATCTAAGACTTCGGAAAGGTAACTGCTTAACTGTACTAAGGTACACTATTTCCAGTGTATGATTTTCGCTGTTTGTTTGTTTTTCTCTGTGCTCCTTGAGACTAATACCACCCCCACTCCCTAGTAGAAGAATTCTTAGCTGAATCATCAAACCACATTTTGAATTCCTTTTTTTTTTGTTGTTATCCCCCTCACCTACAAATATATTTTTGGGGGGTTTGCCATTGCAACATATGTAACCTATAGGTGAATCTAACAAATAAAGCTTGCTTCTCATAGCACGGATGACCCCACAAGTTCATAGATACACAATATTTTAATTTTCGACAGTACATTGCCGCTTGATCACCTAGCCAATAGAAGCGCAATACACTGCTAACGAGAATAAATAAAGCCTGCAAGTTCCATGTTGGTGATAAATACGTACAATTAAACCGACATGGAACTTGCAGGCTTTGTTTATTCTCACTAGTCATCAGTGTATTGTGTTGTTATTGTTTAGGTGACCAAGATTGCAATGTACTGTCGAAAATTAAAATGTTGTGTGGCTTTTTTTAAATAAAATTTCGGTCCATCCTTGCAAGCTGTGTTGGTTAGAACTCCCCACGTATCCATAAAATCATCGAATCTCGTACGTAGGGACCAAAATTGTACATAACTAGAAATTCCGTGAACAAGAATAAGAGGCTGATGCATCCAGCATGGATTGAATCGGTACTAAGGTATGGACTGGAAACGCTGCAAAATCGCAACTTCTGAGATTGCAAAAGACACAAAACAAATTATTAAAGATTCTGTTTAATAAAAGTGAAATAAAAAAAAACAGCAGAAATAAGAAAATCAAATAGGATTTTAAATATTAATAATTTATTAAACTGTACACAATAATGATTAAAAACTACCTTCAACTTAAAAAATAAACTGGAGAAAATTAAAGCGAAATTAAATTTAAGGAACGAATCACCAAAGTTACCATTATGGAGAGACAAATACGGTAAAATGATTTCAGAGTAATATACAATTAAAACTTTTAATGAAATACCAAAACATCTTAAGAAAATAAACACTTAACAATGAACTAAAAGACAAGCTAAAGGGTATACGGCTTTCAAATATTAATTTTTCATATTAAAACAATTATTATTTATCATGAAATTGTGATTTTAACGAGGTAAGGGATTTGTTGGCTGAATCCTCAAGGAAGTTGTTGGAATGATATGTATTCATTACTGCACATTCAGTGTTTAGTTTGCGTAAGAAATGTTTAATTAATTGTAAATTATTGTTGACACAAATAAGGCTTAATTGATTTAGTGTTGCCTTCATTATCTAAATAATAAAATAAAGAGTTAGACGATACAACGACTCGGCTCTAGTTGCACTTTTTAAAAATGTACACCTGAAATGTTCCGCTTGAATATTTCTTTTTTTTTTTTACTAATGCAAACTTCGCGGCTTTTCTCTCAGGAGGTTTATTGGATTTCGAGGAGTATTACAAAGTTTTTTTTTTTTTTCCTTTTGTGTCTGTTTTTAAATACGAAGATCCAAATGGGAAAAGGCTGTTTTTGGATTCTTCGTTATCTAGAAAAAAAAATAGAGAGAAAGAAAAAAAAAAAGCGAAACCAAATTTTGTCGTCAACTTGTGTGCACCTTTTTAAGGAGAATGGAACCGTAAGGAGGTCATTTCGAAAACATTAGGAAAATCTTTAATTTTAAAAATGGTATTCTAACCGAAATGGGAAAACCAGAAAGGCTAAAGAACACCAGAGAGAGACAGCGAAAGCACCTTTTGTTTGGCATCCACCTACCAACCAATCGGTCAAAGAAAAAACAAGAAAGAAAAAAAAACAGGGAAAAATCAGCAAGGGATGCGAAGATCGCAGCCTCGGGGAATTATTGATCAGCAGATGGACCAAAAGTCAATAGCTGATTGCCCCTAAGGGCAGAAGGTTTGGACATCTTGCTTGCAAGCGGAAAATAGAGGGGTTTCTTTTTAAAACTTTTTCATAACACAGAGCGGCCGAGAGGCAATTGCGCAAAAAAATAAAAAATAAAAACTCTGAAGATAAACATGATGGTGGTTACCCGTTTTGCCGAAAATTAAACCCTGCTAAAACTTGGTGAAATGTGAATTCCCGTTTTGCCGAATCAAATATTCTTCCAAGAGTTAACACTACTTAGAAGGAATATTTGGTTTTTTTTTTAGTTGAATTGAGTTTATTCGGTACAGTTTACGAGGAAATAATTAACAGAAGACGAACCTCACACCACAAGAGCAGATGCTCGCGTGTCGGTAAGGGACGTACGTAAAAAAAGCGAAACATTTTCTTAAAAAATAGGAATAAAAACGTAATTAATGTGAATGACAGGGTTTCCAAAATCAGCCAAACCATGATTAAAAACAAATGAATAAGAATAAGGGGGAAAAATGTACGAGTACTGGAAAAAATTGTAAGCAAAAAAGAAAAGTCGTTAGTGTTAGCTCATGATGCTAAACAGTATTGCTAAGTTCATAAGGTTTTGATATAATAACCACTTAAACAAATGTGTCTTGAAAGATTTCAGCCAAGTAATTCGTGATTTAGTTGCGGTTTCTGATGTTATATGTTTAGCCGCAGCGAGCGCGGCAGCGCTAGTGAGGCAGATAGTTTGGAAAACAATGATTCGGCGAAACGGCAATTCCCTTTTAGCCGAAAATCAGAACATTGATTAAAATTCGGCACTAAGGTATTCGGCGAAACGGGTGTACACAAACATGACGGTCAGTGACGGCGCCAGTAGTGGGCCAGGATGGGCCATGCCCCCCCCCCCCCCAAATATTCCACGGCCCCCCTGCCGGCCCCTCCCCCAATCCCAACACTCAAGTCACCACCAGAAACCAAAATCACAAAAAAACTTGCACGCTCATCTTGAAATCAAATGAATAAATTGAGCCTTTATTTATTTTACTTATTTTTTTTTGTAGCAACTTTGCAATATATGTGTAGCCTAATTTATTTGGTGTGTTTATGGGACGTATTTTACACAAAATTGGACTGCATTGAAGCTTACGTTACGTTGAGGTTGAATTAAAGAGGATGAAAGTGCTTAATGCGACTGCCTTGAAAAACAAGTCCTTGGCCCACTCAGTTTCCAGATGTGCCCTCTGCCGGCCACCCGAAAAATTCCGTCCTGACGCCGTCACTGATGACGGTGCCGTAAAAATGGCACTTGCAAATTTTTTTGCGTTTTTATCTGGACTTTTTACACGAATAATTTACTTCGAGTTTCTTTAATGTACACATTGGGTTGCTACATAACGTCATACCTAATGTTAATAATTAGAAATGATTAATATTTAATGCTTTACAAATTACTTCAAACTGTAAAATTTTGCCGAGGGAGGTAAGGATATGGAAAGAAAATCATACGTACCCCCGACCCCCACTAACTTCTAAACCTTATAGCCCAGAGTTTGATTCCAATTCTGAAAACCTCTACCCAACCCGCCCCCTCCCCCGAAACTAAACTCCTGCAGATGCGCCACTCGCTTAATTTGGCAGCATTCACAAACGAAGCATACACTTATGATATAATTACTCTGCGAAATAGGTTCTCTAATCTCTGTACAACGGCAAATATCTAATCCCATTAAGCAACTCATTTCCAGTTTTCGTCAAATGGTGGCAAATCCCTAAACGTAATAATCCCAAACCTCCGTATTTGAAATAGGCATCATGAACTCGCATGAGACTAAAGGATGTGGTTCTGTTTATTATTAATATGCTGCAGGCCAGCGCGTTCAGTAATTCACTATTCTAACAGAACTTTACTGCTTGATTTCGGGTGTTCATGCACGAGAGTCACTTCCAGCCTCATAAAGTTTGGTTTCAGTATGGGAAGTTGGTTTGTGAATAAGTTCCACATTATTCCTGGTTTATTATAACAATACTAAATAAAATGATTCCATATGGAAAGGAAAAGAAATAGGTGTAACTAACACGACCTACATCCTGCCAAAAATAGCAAGCAAATCCACAAGAGTTACATAAAATACAATAACACACAAAAAGTCTAAAAGCAGAGGTTGGTAAAATTGTTCGTGCAAAACTGTCTGTTAAAACTGTCGTCTGTTAAAACTGTCTATTAAAACTGGCTACGGTTGGAGACAAAACAACGTCAGGTGGAAGCTGGCTTCCAAATGCGGTCCACACTCTTGGCAGAAAAAATGGTGCCTACGCATTTCCTTTGGTGTATTATAATTTAATTGGAGGGATGAGGGAGGGTCATGACGTAGACGGCCCCTTTTATTACAAATAATTTATTTTGTCTCTGTAGCCTACTGCTGTAGTGTTTTAGTCCATTTTTATCTTTAATGACCTTATTTGACCCCTACATACCAGAACTGAATGCAAGAAATGCCCTGAGATGGGCCTTTTTATTACAAAATGCCTTTTTAGGTCTAAAGCCAGGGGGGGGGGGGGGGCTTCTGCACTTAAGCCACTTAGCTGGCATTATTTTCCCCATTGAATACCTGACAATGCAGTGTAGTCACCCAGTGTCTTCTTCTTTCCGAGTCGAACGTGGTGGGTTGGAATCCTGCTTAACACAATTGTTACTAAGTGCTTTTGTCTATTTTTTTTTAGTTTAGTAAACTAATCACAATCCTCCTGCAACGTCCCTCATTGTCTGTTTACATCTGCATCGATTCAGTAGGCCTTTTTCGAATGAACTTTTAACATGATCGACCATGTGTGTGAAGTTGTGGACAAAGAATGAAAAGAGGCAAGACAAAAGAGTCGGGTTGATGGATGTATTATGGTAAAAGACAACCGAACTGATCGTTAATACTATAGGGATGGGAAAAGATCTAAACAAGGAAATGCAAGAGAAGAGCAACACGTTTAGTGGTTGATCAACATTCTGCTGCAGACTTCAACATAACACCACTACATTCCTGATCCTGTTGAGATCCAAGTACAGTATGCTGTAAATACGTTGTAATTCATTTTATAAATTAAATTTAAATTTGTTTTAAGCGATTCTGTCGGTGAAACGGTTGTTTGTGAAACGGCTATCAGTGAACCGGCCGCCCGCCGGCGGTGGGGGGGATCCACGAAGAGCCCTGCGTTCTTTAAGACGAAGAAAAGTGGCGTCGGGGCCAGAGTGAATGAGTCCTGGAAGAAGTTTGTTAGTGTGTTAAGTTTTGTTTTGACACGTCGCCCCAACTACGTTTCAAGGCCTAGGGCTTCAGGACGTGGTCTGTCAGAAGGGCTACCATTTCAAGCTGTTTTTTTTTGTGAAACCTGTGTTGAACTACGTCAATTTTTAAACATCATTCTTAAGGCAAGGGTTCCACAACACTTCTGAGCCATTTTCTCTTGTGGGTCGGACAAAAGAGTTAAATTCACGAAGCAACACAGACGCAGAGCTTCCCTTAAAGCATTTGGTGATCAGGTTAGCTTTTCAGTGGGCCTTGTGAGAAATATCCAATCCGACCAATGATTGTCAAAGTTGAGGCTGCCACTGAAAGTATCCCTTAAATTCTATTCCCGGCACACTTTTCAGCTTTTTAAATTCCAAATTTAGTTTATAAACAGGTTTCGAAGCATTTCCCAAACAGAGATAATGGTTAAAGGACGCGAATATTTGCTTGCTATTCCTCTAAAAGGACACAAATATCCACTGTGTTGGATAGCCTACCTTCCTTTTAAGGTAAGCTGCGTAAAGTACATGGTTCTAGACAAACACACAACACACTCCACAATCAGAAAAGAAAAGAGTCGCATGAGATCACGAGATCTAATACCGTCGTTGAACGTTAATACAGTTATACGTATACACTATAATGTTATACAGTTACGAACAAGCGAACAATCTTACGACTACTGAAGATGAATACGAAAAGCGCCGCTTCTCAGGCGCTTTTATTGAAAAAATCAGTGGGCACATTTTTAAAAGCAGAACTAGACCGTGTGAAGACAATACAGGAGTACTTTACAACCGAAAAAAAATTGCTGATTGGGGTGCAGTTGAAGAGGCACAACTTACTTGCAGACATTGTCAAATAATTGTTTTGCCGGAAGGAAGATCTATAAAAAGTTGTGTCCCAGAAAACGACAAAAAGATAGAAATTTCATTTTCGGCCGCATTTGGACCTTTGTCACAAGATAAAAAGTAAAAAAAAAAGTACTTTACTTTTTATCCTGGGACCAAAGCCCAATTGTGCCGAATTTGGCTTAAAATTAAATAAGTGCTTTGCTTCTTCTCGTGGTTTTCTGTCAGACAAGAGACCCACCTTTTCGGGATATTGAATATATTAAATCAACGCAATATGCAACCTGTGTGTGTGGAGGGAAGGGGGGGGGGGCGTAGATATCGGAAGGCTGCATCACCAAGATTGTCTTCTCAAGGAAACGTGGGCTAAAGCAAAAAATTAAACATCGAGAATATCGGAAATTTTTTTATATATATATAGGGGGTAGTCATGCCGCCCCCCCCCCTCCCCTGCCTCATCCTTCCCCTAGCTGTGACACGGCTCTATTGATATGAGAACAGCACAGCAGTTAGTAAAGTGGAGCTTCGCTCCTTTAAAAGTTTTCTCCCAGCTTAGCCCCTTATCTTCCTTAGCTTAACTCATTTTTGTCAACAAACACTCTGCTACCCGATGAATCCGCAACAAAATTTTTGGTTAAAAATATCAAACACGTGTTGGGAAATCGATTTTGACTTAGTTTCACGAAACGAGCTCTGGTGAAACAAACTAAACCTGTTTCAAGTGGCCATTCCAATACAGAACGTAACAGAATGAGTAGTTAACTGGGATGGGGGTGTAATTTCTTATAAATATTGTAATTCGTCTGTGAACAGCCCTGGTAAAGCTCAGGCCCTCCCTAGGCCTAACCCCCTAAAATCCTGCAAGGTCAGAAATCGTGAAATTACCTAGTTATAGCCCCCCTCCCCCCCCCCCCGGGCTAGAAATTGGATAAACAACCTCATATATTCAAGCAAATCAATGTTTCTTCCCCTTAAATCCCCAATTTCTGCCAAAATTAACGAGAAGCTTCATACATAAAGCAAACTAAATAAACTATTAAACTGATGCACTAAATTCCTAAAAAAAACTATACTGAAAATAAAATGAGGATAAAGGCATCGCATTAATGCTAGACCGAACCCAGATCACGTACGTGAATGATCGCATAAACGCCGAATTTTCGGCGATGGAGTTAGGCCTAAACATCCTTTCTAGACTGAAGTAAGATTCGAATTATAACTCTGTTAAGGCCCACCCCTCCCCCGTCCGCCTTTTTGTCTAATAAATTTTAATTGCTTATGAGTGTTTAATAGGAGATTTACGGTAAATAAACAAATAAATAAATATACAAATATTTGATAAGTCAAGTTTACTGACACTTGAAACTGAAAAAAAAGAGGTTATGTTCTAGACTTAAACCGAATTCCAATTGCAAAAATTTGCACCTCGTCTGCTGGAGGGAATTCTTAAGGCTCTAAAACCACACAAAAACATGTTTTAGCAAATCGGAACACACTACGTGACGACGTATTACCAAAACGGCATCTGGAATGTTCGGCTGCGTTTGAGTGGCTTCTTTCCTGGTAAAAATTTGCACGTTTGAACCGAGTCGGAGTGGTTGCTAGTGTGTTTTATTTACGGGTATCTTTATTACTGTTTCCAGGGGCATATTCAGAACAATAAGTGAAAAATTCGAAGTACTTGTCTACGCTCTGGTCGTAACGAGAGCCTATACTCAAACATCATAAACTTCTTAGAATTACAAATCAAAGGATTTACTCACATTACATTCAAGTACGGACTTTAATGTACGGCCTGCCAGTCTGTGGGGTGGAAAAAAAAGCCCAGGCGTTTGTTTTACCCAGAGATTTAAAGTCATTGCGGTTACGTGGAGAGTGGCAGTTAACCGAAGAGAGCGTGTTGTACAACGTTGTTCAATTTAGGCAACGCTCGCACTAAACTATGGACTTATAAGGTCTGTATAATCCATACTCTTGTGGAGTATGCCAGCACTGTTTGGTTCCCTCACCAGCTTGGGGATACTGATCACATCAGTTCAAAGACGCTTCACGACGTCTATTCTTGGAATGCGGAATTTCCCATATCGTGTGAGACTTGGAAAGCTGGATCTTGATTTGCTGGCACTTCGTCCACTAGGCAGATCGCACTTTGGTCTAACAGGATCCTACACGGACAGCTGTCTGTCG
>JAHWFP010268615.1:47607-88992 GCA_023313725.1 Lithobius niger
TATGTTTTAGTTACGCTTGGTAAAGGGGAGAAACGAGGCGAAACGTTGCGAAATATTGTATACATGTTTTAAAGGCTCTTTTTATTCATTCATTCACATTTCGGTACTTTTATCCTTCATTCTTGAAATTGGGTGATGGTTCAAATTTGTCTTCACGTTTCGGTTGATTAGCACGGAAACATTTATCACGCGTAATCCCAACAGTGAGGAAGATAGATTCTGCTTTCACGTTCTAATTGCCGGCAACTTTGTCAACAAGAAAATGACGCACCACGAAAATCTTGCTTGCCGCTCTTCCTCTCCCTCCCCTTTCCATAACAAACTTTCTGTGTTGGCGTTCTGCAGCTCGACGATGTACCTTTCACCTGTTGTGTTTCTAAACGACACCAGAGGCCCTTAATTAGTGTACCTTTCGTGACCTGCAGAAAATAAGAAAGCGGCTTGACCCAAAGTCACTTTCTTGCAAGCTTGAGGGAGCACCGTCAGAGACAAGCCTTCATTTCAAAGATTGCAGTATCGCTGTTGCCGCAAAAAAACGGCCCTTGCTTGCAAACAATATGGCCATTTGGCAAAACCGTAGGCCATCAACCTGGTGTGTGCGCCTGCGCATGCGTGACCCTCAAGGACGAAGACTGCCAACAAACGCAAGACATAATCAACACTTGCTAGATGAATGCACTACTATTGTTGAAACATGTAATAAGAATTTAAGTCGAAAATAAAGAATACGTTTTAAAAAAACACAAACACGCCCTTTACGCTAAGTGACGTATTGTTTACATTTTGTAACATGCCGTTACATCTTTTTATTGCAGCTGATACTTTAACGGGGGTCTCAACGTAAAATTCAGAATATTAAGGAGGGACCAGTCATTATTTATCTATGGGAGGGAGGGTTGTCATGGGTTTTTGGATCCTCTCGAGGGAGAAGGGGCGTCATTCTCTCGAGGGAGAAGGGGCGTCATTAATTATTTAGGCCAGTCAAATGGTGGGGGGGGGGGGGGGGGGAGACACCAAAAACCCTGTACAAACTGGAGGGAAAAAGTGGAAATCAAACATGATACTTTCAGCAGTTTTGACGTTATTTCTTGTGTCATCTGGTGACGAGTTCTTTAAAATCAATGTCTAAAACAGTTTTTGCCCTGTGGGGTACTCATTTGTTGAACTGAACATGATGAGCAAATAAATGGACATGCTGAATCCATCAGTAATGCTATGTCTCCCTTACTTCAAAAGTTATTCTACAGTAGATTATTCTTCGTAAGTAGGTTTACTTGCTTATGAAGGAAAAAGGAAAACCAGCCAAACAGCAATAACCATATGATTTTCGCTGTTTGGCTTCTTTTCCTCTTTACTTTATATAATTCACGATTATTTGTGTATAATAAATAAATAAATAATAAATAAATTCATTCATACAGCAAAGAAACTGTATCGGACAGAGAAGGGAGCTCATCATCCACTTATACCAGTCCGAAATTAAAGGAGCAGCTAACATGAATAAAAAGAAACAATAAACACATGGAAAAAGGAATAAAAAATGCAGGTTAAGTCATCGTAAGTCAAATGTACAATCTTAAAAACACTTATTAATAAAAAATTTAAAAATACAAATTTGCTGCAGATGCAATCGGCATGGCAAGGACCTGAGGTTTGCTTACTTCTATTCGACATAAAACTAAAAATTATGAATTAAAACTAAAAATATTGTGAATTAAAACTAAAAATTATGAATTACAAAAGTTTAAAAGTTTAAATGAAGACAATGGCTCGGCTTTAAAGAAAGGGTTGATGGAATGAGGTTCGGGTCACGAATGCCTTACCACCAAGGTTAGACCTACCAGGGACACGATGGTCCCCGATGGCATCCCCAAAACGTGTTACTTAAATCATAAGTGCTTGAGGCCGAATTTACCGTGTCATCGTCAAATAAAATAAAAACATTAACGACCACAATCACGGGTGTTGGTTGACAAACGGTAGAGAAAAACAATAATGATAATTTATTTTAATTTGCTCAAACACTGACGGGTCAAACCAATGCCGTCTTGCCGGAATGATACAACGCACCTGGTCTCCATTGCAATTTTCGAATGCTACTACGGGGTGTATGTTTATTTATCTTAACAAGTTTCACTTCTCTTCATTCGCTGCGTCCGGCGTTTTACTACGTACATTTTGATCGCTGATTTTGCGGTAGTACAATCAAAGTGACAGAACTTTGGCTACAGAGAACCGGAGATGGCGTACCCAAACGGGAGGAACATGCAGAGCAGCCCACTTGTAAGGCTGGGAAGCCTCCTTACAACGTTATTGTTATAACCTTTCGTAAATTGGGAGGAGTTTGGTTCTTTAGAACCCCTCTGAATAAAAATTTGTCCATATAGAGGTGTTCTAAAGAACCAAACTCATCCCAATTTATGAATAAGAATGTGTCCATACATAAACCATGCACAATGGCTGTTTGCCGTGACGTCACCAAGAGTTAGCCAGTGACGAACGAGAACAACGGCTGTTTGGCCGTCTGATTGGACTAGCCCAGTCACGTGATATGCACGTCACAGCAAACAGCCATGGCGTGTGATATAGATGGCGTCTGGAAGGCGCCACAGGTTTTACACGCGACCCCACCATAGGTCTACGGGACCGTACACAACACGATTCATGGAATAACAGTTTCGGACAATGGGGAGGGGGGAGGGGTCAGTAAATTGGTGAAGTCACGCATATATTGGGGTAACTATCAAAACGACGGGATAAAGAGGAAATAAAGTCATCACAAATTAGGATAAATTAGGACTAATTTCATGAATGTCATGCAAAAAAATTCTCAGATTATCTGAAATTCTTGCCTCTTTATCGGTAACGAAGGTGCAGGGACTTCGACGTTTTTGATATCTTTTACGGGGGTGGGGCAGAGATTGTGACAAAGTGTGACGGGGGGCGGAAGGGAGCAGAAACATGGCAGAATTGACGTGACATCATTTGCGTATATGGCCTCCATTACTTTGCGTACAAACATAACGGTGGCCCCATCTAGTTCGATGTAAATATACTGCTTATCCGGTCCTAACCAGAGCCGCAAATTACGAGACCACAACTCAATCGTGTTATAACCAAAACACGTCATTATACGACGTCACAATACAATTACAAGGCTGACTCGTGCTCAACCATTTTGTATTTTTAGCTGGGTTTGAGGGATGGTAGCACTCAGGGTAAAATCAATGCTAACCAAATTGGAATTTGACCCTACCGCACAAGGGGGACATCTTCCTGATGAAGCCTGCTAATGGTCGACTGGATCGAAGCCAACAAAAACATATTCTATTAAATTTTGTAGGTCGAAATATGCTTCTGTCTTCTACGCATTTTTAGTTCCGAAAAAAAAAAAAGAAACTCTAAAATTCGTATTGGTTGCACCTGCATAACAAAACTATTTGATTTCGTAATACGACTTTTATTTCGGTATAGTTCAATAATTACATATTTGGTGGAACTTAGTACCACTTTTGAGTTTTCCTCGAGTACTTTTCGAGTTTTTTTTTTCGTAGGTGACATGAGGAAAGTTTCTAAAACAAATGGGGCCCTTGCCCTTCCCCCAAGTCGCACGGTCACTCTTTTCTGCATATTTCAACTCTAGGATCGATGGTTCTAGAATCAATGTTGCTTGCTCCTCCTTGTGTTTGTTTGTGACCTCTATGTCACCACTGAGAAAGACTGAACAGCTACTTAGCTCGGCTGGTGCCTGTATATAGCCAGGATCCCCCCGGTAGCGCAGTGGTTAGAGCGTCCGGCCTAGTTATGGGGAAGCCCTGGGTTCGAGTCCCAGTCGAGGCATTTGTCTTTTCTTTCTTTCTCATATTAGTTAGTGTATGTGGTATTGTCACAAGGCCAGTCTTTAATGCACACAGTTTGCTTCGTTTACTCTAACCCTCAGGACGACGTAATTAGAATATTTTGTTGTTGATGACGTCGTCTGCCATCGAGCGTTTCCAACCAATCACAGCCATGGAAGTGAGAATCCACTTCCGTTAAAACTTCCTTTCTCCAAACCGGTACAGAAACGGAAACAGGATGAGTCGCTTATGAATTTAAGAAATGGCCTGCTCGTGCTGATCAGACATACAGACACGCAACGAACAGCGGAAATTTGAGATTTTTGAAAAACCGTGGGATCGCAGCAGATGTGTTTCCTTTCATGTTTATGTTTATAATTCATCGTTTCAAATTCGACTCGCGTGTTTACATGGGAGAAAAATAGACGATGGAAAAGCTCCTTTTGAGAAATGATAACACGCATACATTTAGCTCGTTCGTTACCGGGAAAGGGTAATGGTAGAAAAGGAATGTCAACACGTAGGAATTTGCGCATATACGTAAACAATTCTTGCTTAATTCAAGCCAGAATTACACATATAGCTTAAGAGCTACGAAACATCTGAAAAGACCACAGGAGATGACGGGGGCGTCAAAAGAGATGCAGCTAAAGAGCTACAAAGGAAAAGAAAATTTGTTTGAATCCACAGTTAAGGCTTAAGAGACAGCGAATAACAAGCGGCTGCAGCGACTACCTAGTCGCAATCGGTCTTCTGTGCACTTCCGCCACTTTCGAAAATAATGAAGCGCACATCCCTTTGAGGCAACAGTGCGCTCTCTTATATAATCTAAAAGTAGTAACCATCACAATTGCCTGGAAAAATGTGTTAGCGTTAAGGCCTAGCTTTAGATTTTAAGCGTTATTGACAGCTTATAGGCCTAATTATTACCTGCCGTTTTAATGTCGTCAGTAGCAGCTAACCGGGAGAGGTTGGTCGACAGTAAGTCTATTCATCCATGCAACACGGTCTCGAGACTATTGCAAATGAAGCTAATGGGCGTCGTTAACGAATTCCTTTTGTTTTTACAGTTGCATGTTTTCCTGTAGATTATGCAGAACGGAAAAGCCAGTGGCTCAAGATGGGTTAAATAAATACGGATGCAAACCTATTTACGTTGCCTTTTGAACTTATATGTCACGCTGCCTGAGTAGGGAATCGAACCCACGACCTTTGAAATCAAAGGCCCAGGTCCTACCGCTCAGCCATACTGACACGACAATTTTCTTTTCGAATGCGATGATCAAAGGTTATTTCATTAAGTTACGACGAGAAAGCCTATTAATTACAAGGCAGCAACAGTGTTTTAATTTGCCCTCTTTTTTATGCTAATGTTTGGTCGCTGAATCTAGTGGTGAAAACCGTTTGTCTCTATATGGTACTGTTCTGAAGTTGAAAAAAAGTGACGGACAGACGGACGGACTAATTTGCTGCAATGTCTCTCTCAGCCGTTCGGCCGTACAGAAGACTAAAACCAGACGATGCAATTAAAGCTAGCCAGCTCATTGTGAAAATGCGCACGCTGGATTAATAGTGTCCAACACTGAAAACTTAAAACAGTATAGCGTACGTACTGAGGCAGTTGGACTCAGCTCTGTTACCGTTACGCCACCAGAACCGTAAGTACATTCAAATTGTACACATGACTACAAACGTGGTAATTCATTAAAACTCACCGCAAATGTTGTTAAGAAAATTGTACCAAGTACTTTTTTTGCGAATAGACTGGTGCACCCTTGGAACAGTCTTTCGTTTGGGCTGGTTACAGCGACTAGTCTCTTCGCTTTTTAACGGGGCCCAAAGAAAACTGATCTTTCTGCCTTCCTTAAAAGTTTTTAGGTGTTTTGGAGTGCTCCTTTTTGTGGTTATACTATTAGTTTCAATAATTCGGTGCAGATATTAGTGGACCAATCATCTTTTTCTGTTTCCCATCGCAACCTATTTTATGCAATAAATTTCTTATTATTCTTCTTCTTATAAATTAATTTGTCGTCTAGGAAATTTAACCTAACCTAACCTAACCGTACTTAAAAATAAACGCTTTCTTTTTAAAAAGCCAATGACGTGATTCAGACTTGTTTATTACGAATTTTAGTACCATTTCTCACCACTAGATGTCGTTGTTAGCAAAGTGTGTTAACTTAAATATAGTTTAAAAGCCTCACGCATTTTTCAAATGTTATATTCTTGCCTTTCATGATTATGTGTTTTGTAATTTTCAGGGTACAAATTTGAAAATCGATGCACCCAAGGTAAATGAATTAACACCTTTTGCTAACAACGCCATCTTGTGGCAAGAAGGAAAGATATTGATTTGGTCAGGGTTTGTCGATCCTATTACCTTCGGGAAGAGAATAGGATCGAATGACTATGATATGGTGGAATCGGTTCAGCGTCGTTTCACGAAAGGTCTGCCGGATTAAGAAACTTGTCACCTGAAACACGTTTGAGAGTTGCGGGGTTGGAAACACCGGAACTGCGAAGATTAAAATTTGACTGTCTGCTTCCTTTTATAATTTTACATGGTTTTCTTTCTGCTGACTTACCATTCTTTGATGTTCGTTCTGCGAGTGTAACTAGAGGTCACTCTCAGAAACTTGAAGTCCCCCAGTCTAGAATAAATTGCCGTAAAGAATTTTTTGCGACAGAGTGGTCCGACTTGGAATTCATTGGCGGATGAGGCTGTATTCGCAAGAATCGTATCTGGTTTTGAACGTGTACTGAACGGTCTCCCCCTCACTATCTTTTGAAAATAAGGCATTTGCCGTTGTAATACCTAATAGTGGGTTCGATTCCCCGCTCAGGTAATTTGACATATAAGTCCAAAAGGCAACGTAAATAGGTTTGCATCTGTATTGATTTAAGTTGTGCCTTGTTAAGATGGACGCTTTACTAGCAACTTGACCCATGGCTTTCTTGTATTATTTGTAATTCTTTTTATCTTTTACTCTTGAAGGTGGCTCTGCGTTTAGCCGAGTTCTTATGTATATTTGTACACTTTCCTACGTTTTACTTTATAACAGGTTGTGAAGTATAACTAATAGCGAACTGTCAATCACCTTCTTCGGGCCATTAACATCCAATGTCGTTTACAAACTACAGTGTTTCAATAACCTCTCTCGGTTAATTCCCTTTCCATTCCATCCAATTTCTGTCAACAGCAAATTTTAGCTCAACCTCTTTTTTTTTTTTATTCTTTTCACTTTCCTAACTTCCTTGCTAATTAACATGGCACATGTCGTAATCCTTCGACTAAACAACAAAATTAAAAAAATTAAAAATAAACAGTCGTTTCTCAGTAACAAGGTATTGCCTTTTACCGTGCAATTAAATTTTCTTTTTTTTTTACGCCGGTTCCTCCATGCTTTATGGTAATTGGAATGCTCAACAAATTTACCACATGAGTTAAAATATATAATTATTTCTTGCTTTTACACGAGGAAGCGAAAGTTAGCGAAGCATTGTTCTTGCAGTCAACCCACATTAAATGCAGCCAAGTGTGCCTGGCCGCCCTTAAAGCACGTTTCTCTTGCCCTTAAATAGGCGGATAAAAGCAGCCGGGTCAGCCTGGCTTTGAATAATTCAGGTCAGAAGTCGATCAACTTTAGCCATTCAATTTAAAAAAAAAAAATAATAATAACAATAATAACAATACTAATAGCACTCGTTTCAATTATTTGCGCACACAAAAAAATTGCCCAATAAGTCGCAAAATAACCCGTTATTTAAAAGTCGTGCTGCTAATAATAAACATTGAGTAGCGTATATGGAACATTTATATTTTATTAAATCTGAATAAGTTCCATTTTCATTGTGAGGAGTCGTTTGCTTCGCAAAAATGGTTGATCAGTATACAACAAGAAAATCGACAAACGGGCGCTAATTTCGTAATTTCTCTCAAATGAAATGATTTGATTATGCTTAAGGTTGGTGAACCTCGAACCCAGGCGCTTGGGAAAGTCGTTTGAAGATCAAGGTAATCGAGAAATTATAGTAAAACCACCAACGGAATAAAAACGAATGAGGCAAGAGCAAAAAAAAAAACATACACGAGAAATTACAGTAAGCCAAATTTAAGCCATTTACGATCGTGAAACTAGAATATTCTACACTCGGATAAAATACAAATTTGTGTATGCCTTTTTTGCCTAATGAGACGCCTGCTGAGTATTTGTTAAAGTGTTTAAGGTTATGGTATTCAACCCGGCATCCACTTGGCTTTGCTTGCTCAAGTTGTTCCGGGAATAAGTAGTAAAAATATTCCAATATAAAATATACCCCTGTTGACATATCACGGTGTAAATATCGTCTGGAAATAATATCCCCAGAAAAAATATTCCTAAGGACAAGATAGAAAACATGCATTTTGGGCAATATTAAAACACGTTCTTATGAGTATGTATTTATAATTAAAAATTGTCTAATGGTGTATTAAAAAAAATAGGAAGAAAGGACACTTCCCTCACTTGCCCCCCCCCCCTTCCACCCGGCAGGAACAGCCATCGCTTCGCGTATTGAGTTTCATTGTATCCGATGTGCAATGTGGAATTTCATTCTTCGTATGTTCCGGCAGTGTGTTTCCGGTAGTTTTGAATTTAGGGTGTTTATCATTCCGGCACGAAGAGTGGCCCCCAACATTTCTGATTGCATACTGCCAGATGTTTATTTTAATGCAGTCTTCCTCCCTTGGGAGTCCGTACAACGAAAACTCCACTATAATCGTAATGACCAGTAAGAAAACATGACTGCAAGGTATACGTTTTCCGGCAATATTTTTGTCTGGGGATACTTTTTCATGGATTCGTTCAGGCTCAGGAAACACCCAAAAATGTTCGCGGTACGCGTTGGGTCTTACTTATTCTTCCTTCTGCTTGTTGGCGCGCAACCAAATTAAATAATGTTTTCTTGTGTAAGTAATCGAAATGATTTCTACTTTAGTGTCTCGTTTTTTCTCCGTTGGTTTGTCCGTTTCAAGCTACATAATTTTAAATAGCTACACATTCAAGCCTATTTCCGTTACTTTTTGGGCTTAAGTATACCGGAAACATATTCGCGTCTGTATTTGTTGACCGCTACTCGAACCCATTTGGTTTTCCGTCCAGAATTACACAATTTTCGGCATTATGTTTGTGTTGTCATCTTGTTTATTGTCATGCTGTTTACTAAAACCGAAATTAAAAAAAAAAATTAACATGACTGGAATACACACAAAAATCACGCCCTTTAAAAACAAACGTGTTAAGTAAAAGTGTAAATGACCAAAAAAATGCCACCACCCGTAACAAAATCTTCATGTGAAGTGACGTGTACTTCCCAACAGGCTTGTTTTTATCACACAATTTAAATGACTTATTTAAAAAAAATCATAACTTTTGCAGTATGGTTAGAAAAATGGACTTAGTGACACCCGTTGTTGTGTATTTATTATCTTGTTTTATGTTAGACAAGGCCAGAATCTTGTACGTTTTTCCTTCTGCTTCCCTATGCAAGAGGTCCTAGAGTCCCACAAGGTCCTCCTTCTCCTTAAAAAAAAAAGCGACAACGACCTAGGTCTTATACTACTTTCACTTAATCCCTATTAAGAGATGGAAGTACGATAACCTGACACTATCTCTTCCTTATTACTGTCTTGTTTTCACTTTCTTCGTAACGTTGCTTCGCTCGCTCCAGTGGCGTTGTCCTTGGCCTGGGTTGTGACAGAACTGTATAGGTCGACTTTTTCCTGCCCTGTCCACTTCCCGCCTTTAAAAGTCCGTTACTAAGTGGGTAGTTTCGTCATCATTCGCACTTCAAAGCTGTTAGTCATTGTGCAATTATGGTCCGTCATAACGATACCGTGAAATCCTGTACTTCCGCCTCGTCGCAAAAGCCCGTCGCGTTACATATCACTTGTGTAACGCTTGCAATAGTCATGATGGCTGAGATAGCAGAGGTAGTTGTTGCCAGTGGAAACTGATGTGGTCAGTACCAGTTTCTATCAGTCAGTGAGAGGTTATGGTACAGTGAGGAACTACCAAGCTCCGTCAGCAGCTATTTGGGTCATTCCATCTCAAATGTACCAAACTGAAATAAAATGGTTACCATCACATTTTTTATTTTGCTCAAATTTGGTGTAACGATAGAGGCCATAAGAGAGTCAAGAGTCCGTTTTTTTTTGATTGGTTGAATGGTTTAGAACTGCTAGTCTGCTGAAGCATTGGAAAGAGCAGCCATCTTGGATTTTTGTGTTTGTGTTACGTCAAAGCCTCCTACAGTAAAGGCCGTCTGCGCAAGCGCCAAAAAGGCGACTAAAATCAACCCAAGGAATAGACTCAAGGGGAGCACATTGCTACGTGCTGTGATCTCAACAAAAAGCGGCGAAATTTCAAACTAACCGACAGTGTTTCCAAAGTCTGCCAACTGAGGGCAGCACTGGACAAACTTGCCGCTCCGCCATCTGTTTCGCCTTCGACCGAGCATTGTTGAAGGTAACGCACGTACGACTCTTACTGTATATGTGGCTTTGGTTCCGTCTATTATCTGATCAAACCTTTGTATCTGAGAAACGAGCGGTTATCGATTTTTAACCCACGGCTGCGATTATTGGCCCGGCTCAAGTATGCAAATAGGTCGAGGGCGGAGCCATGGGCTAAAAATCGATAACCGCTCGTTTCTGACCTATAAATGACTTATACCACGGTTGGGACATCGAGCTAACTTGTATTTAATTAAAACATGTTTGTGTTTTGTGAAAATTGCTTCAAGAAATGCGGTAGCCAATGAGTATGTTGCTATGAACGAAGGTCATTCCATTTTAGTTTATGGAGGGGGGAGTGGGTGGTAGACGGACGAGTCCTTTGGGTCAAGTTTGTGGAAGGAGAGGGGAGTGGATGGGAAAAAGACAGATGCGTCGTTTGGCCAGATTTCACACTAGTAAGCTCGCTCGTGTTTTCGAAATTTTTCGGAGTGAAAAAACTTCGATGAGAGGAGGCAGAGATAGAAGGACATTGAGCCGGGACATTCTGGCACGGTATGCAATTCATTTTGTGCGTTTGTAGTTTGAGAATTGTTCAATAAATACGGTAATAGGGTATCGGTATGAATGAAGGTCATTCCATTTTAGTTTGTGGAGAGATAGGATAAATTACGCGGATTGAAGTAAGCTTAGTTATGGGCCGGACATTTGAGAGTTAGCATGGATACGGTTACTTTATGGACATTCCGGCAAGTGAAGTAATTCATTTTGTACGTTTTTATTGCGTTACTTTTGCACACTGTAGTTGATTGTTGGTGTGTGCGTTCCCGGTCGTGTGATCCGGAAGTGTCAAAAGTGTGGGTTATCGGCAAAACTGTGGGGTAACTTCATAACCCACACTTTTTGCGATGACGCACACTTCCGGTTACGGTTAACGGGATTTAACCTATGGAAATTTAGCACTGCGTTGAGTTAGCGTGACGTCACAGCCGTGGTGTAAACTATTAAAGTGTGTTAAATGAAAGCTACTGACGTAATCTATCACACACGTCGTAAAAATGTGTAAAATATATTTTTTATTTTCTCAGATATTATGTAAATATAGAATGAACGCAAATTATTTAACAGTAGTTTAGGACAGGGTCGCGTATGTGTAGGTAATGTCGCTCTTACTGTGTCAGCGGTAAATATTCGGGTGAAACTAGAACCTACTTTCAGCGATCACCGCCAGAAGGTGCCGTCGTCAATAAATTGACTTGCAAGGCGTCATTGCCCAAGTCTGTGTTCCTGAGTGTCGCTATGAAGATGCTAACTAATTAGCACCACTAAAACAGAATGATTACGTGAAGAATACTTCATTCATCCCTTTAAAAAAAAGGGTGGGTCAGATTTGAAAATTAAATTAATTTTAAGATTGATCAGAACTGGCTGATCTAGGTTTCTTATTTGTAATCCAGCATTCAGTTTTCATAGATGCGAGTGGAGCTAAGTATAAAAGCATGGTGTTACGGGAAGCTAGGCCGTCGAGTTGAATCTTCATCCGTTGTTCACATTTCTTGAAGCGAACTAGAAACAGTTTGACTCGCACACGGAATAAATCCTTCAACTTCAAATGCTTCCCACGCACGAGTACTTCGTCAATTTTCCGAAGGTATTGACGCATTTACCGTGGTTGAATGACGCCATCAATGCCGCCATTTTTTTTTCCAACTTTTCCTGCCGCTCCGATGGGTTTGATTACTCGGTGCGATGCTTTGCTGTCTTGGAGAGACTGACACATTTCGCCAGCGGCATTACCTACTTTTACCCAGTCTGGCCAGTGGCCTCCATTTTGAGGCGAAGTTTAATCACGCCTCCCTTCGGTCGCATGGTTAGGCTTCACCATAAAGCAAAGACTACCTTGCTTCCCTAATGTAGGTTCAGAATTGAACTCTCTTAATTGCTTTTAGGCCAGAAGACCTCTATCATGATCGGAAGTTTTCCGGTTCGAATCTTGGGGTTTTTACTTTTACTGCACTTCTTTCTCCTTTTGAAACGACATAGTAAGGTTCGAAACTGAGCCTGGTAGGTTAACCTTGACACCATTATACAATTATTTTTTTTTAATGCGCTTGCGATGGTACCGCATACGCATACGAAGCCAAAACCAGCTGTGGCTTAGGTTTTGGCTTAGTGAATTTGATCTAGTTTTAATGTTTGACGGGAGCTTGCAGTTGTTATTTTGCAGAAGTACTGACTTCGTACTGGATAGGACGCTTAAATCGTTTCGGTAATGAGCGAAATATTTAACTATAGGAAAATGTACACCCACAAATGTCTACGCACACAAATGGTTGCGTAATACACATTTTTAGCTATACGAACATTTGAAGCCAGCAGACATGCCCCATAGAGCCTAGCTTTGGGCATAAAAAAACAGGAAAGCTATTCTTGTGCAAATATTAATTTGATGGAAAATCGTACGGTGTCAACGAACACGCCTACTCGTGGCTACTGCTTCAAGCTGACCAACCACCTGCCCGATTGGTGATTCGCAGATCCTTCTTTGCAGTGAGGGTAATCGAGCCTTGCAACTTTCTACCGGAGGCCGTGGTTTCAGCTCCTTCCGTGGGCTCGCTTCGACATAGGCATGAGAAGGCGGGCCTGAGGCTCTTCCTTAAGAGACCGGACTTATACCCCCCCCCCCCCTTAATAGGTGAGATAAATTGGGAGCACATCAGATCACTGACAAAGTGCCTTTATCGCTATGCCAGTGGTGGTCTAGTGGCCATAGCATTAAAGGCGCTATGTCAGTGATCTGGGGACGAATTGGATTGCCAGTTCGAATTCGGATCATGCCACTCCGACGAAAGGTAAGTGCATAAAGGTGGCTTACAGTATGTATTACGTTAGTTTGAGTCTATGATTTACGTTGTTTGGCTTTTCTTCTTTTCCCAAATAAATACACCCAGAAAATTGGATTAAACTGTTAATAAACGTTAACAAAAAAAATGCAAATAAATTAAATTGGACTTTAAATGAACAATTTGTATTCTCACAAAATCAGACGAAATTAGTCAATAGTGACGGAGACAAGCATCCAAAAATGCCTGCTTTCCTTTTGGAGGATTGCTTTACTCAAGCCGAACTGCAGCTGATTGAATGGTTATGCTTAAAAAAACAAACATCAAACTTTTCATGCTCTCAATTTTCGTAACCATTAAGTTAAAAACTTGTAAATGGAATTCACGAATAGACGATAAAATTATACGATCATCTAGTGAATTGATTAGAATAATAACCATCATAATACATCTACTTGGCGTACCTGGGGGGAAACAAAGTCAATTAACAGCTTGGCAGCAGCCAATAAACTCGGCAGACTCTATTTAACTGCGTGAATGCAACATTTATTGAGTTATTTAATATGGAAAACACATTAACCGGAAGGCTGCGTTGCTTCCTTAAGAAGATGCTTAAGATTCACCGTCGTTTAACGGGGAAATTGCTCAGTGGATTTCTTCACAGTGTGTGAATCCTATTGGGATCCTGTCAGTGGTTCTTAGGCAAAAATCATCTCCCTACACAAGATAATAATAATTGGATTCCTGGTAAAGTTACTATCAGACAAACCCATATTCGTCCAAGACCCATTCTTCCGGAATCGCCAACACAGAAAAAAGTAATTTACATTCAGAAACTCGATCAGCTGCGAAAAAAGACCTTGCCAATGTCGGAATTCAATTTGAGCTGCAAGGACAAACAAATGTGCTTGGAATAGCAATGAGGCGAGAAAATACGACAGCTCAATCAATGACTGAAAAGAAGCATTTTGGATTTACAGTTCGTTGCCAATTCCATTATGTCAGCCTCGCGCATAGTTATTTTGTAAATAATGATGGACTACACAATTTTCAGACTTGTGAACTAATAATAAAATTCACTCAAAGATCTAATTATTGGAAGAATAAATTAGAGTTGGGCGGTACCAGACATTTTTCAACCGATGCCGGTACCTACGTTAGTACCCCGGTAATCGGTTTTCTCCGGTACTTATGAATGAGGCGATATCTGTGTTATAGTGCTATGGTGTCAACATCCGATTTTTAAATAACAACAACACATTTTATTGACCAATGTATTTTGTTGATATAGTTTTAATGGAGAAAGTTATTGATATTTCCCCCCCCGCCCCCCCCCCTGATTTAAGCCTAATGCAGGTTTCACGATATACTTGATAGAAAACAATCTTCTAAAATTTGCCGTTAACATGCTAGCCAAATAGAAATGCTAAGATAAACAAACACTAATTGTAGCGTCAAAGTTATACAAAATTGGCTCTACTTTTGTGCAAAGTTTAGAATTCCAATTTTACCATTGTTGATGTTAGCACTCTATGAGCCCAAGCACTAAATCAACTATTGTTACAATTTTAGCGCCTCTTTTCATATTAAAACAATACCGGTATTTTGACAATGTACGGTATTTGGGGAGAACCGGTTTACCGCCCAACACTGGAATAAATACAAGGCGACAGAAGTACATAAAGTTAGGTTGGAATGGAAAGTACGCAGCTCGTGTTTAGTCAGTGTACTCTACCATCTAACAACAGGGATCGTATGCCCTCACTTAATCAAAATTCCAAACCCTCTCCAGGCTTGGTAGCTCCAGTTTCCATGCCATTTATCAGGCTCAATATTTGCAATTTTTCATGCCTTGCAATATGCTTAATAGAATTAAACTGAATGCTGTTTTGTGGATTAGGGGGGGGGGGGGGGGGGGGCATTAAATGTGATTGAAAATGTCCCCATTCTCAAAAAAGAGGCATTAAATGTAATGGGAGTGGGAGGGGGGCACACAATTCAACACGAAATAAACCATCAGTTTACGACCAGTCTAAAACAGTCGAAATCCTGCACAATCGTGGAATCAAGAAGAAATTTGACCTGAGCTCTAACGTGACTTTTTTTTTTGTAGGACACTTTGTGTTTACAAGAAAAATGCCTCTAAGGCGGTTTATAGCAACAAATATTTCGATCATAAAATTGTAAGAATTAATTTTCTTGAAAATGACGATATGAAAAAAATCCCGACCATTCCATCCCAGCATACTTTTCCAAGCTGGCATACGAACACTGTAATGAGCCACTCAATTACCTCAACAACACAAACGAGCCCAAACCAGATGAACGATCTCCTAAAATTTTACACCTGTTTTTTTAGTGACGAGCGGTATGCAACCGAGTAAAGGGACTTCTCTTCCTGTGGAGGTGTCTGTCTGCCTGTCTGTCTGTCTGGCTCCTCGATAACCGTTGAACTTTTTTAATTTTCCACGCGCATTTTAGGCCCTTACATTATTTTGTGGATTTAAATTTGTAAATCAATAAATCAATAAAAAATGGCAATGGGTTTCTGGGTTTTTGATTTTCTGAGCTCAAAATTAATTACACATGATGAACACAAGAGTAATTATATTCATTAATCAGGGAAATTAATTGGTAGTAATTTTACGAGCGCGTAAGCCTTTTAATGTAACGATAATGATAATGCTGATTCTTCACACACATTATGGTGTGAAGGGAGACAGCAGGGTCATTGACGCTGATCCCAAAGGTAAACTCGAAATAAAATTAGTTACTTGGTGCAAGGGCGCGTTCATGGACTGCGCGCAACGCCTATAGAGGACGCGAGGCGCGGCATTTAAAATGAATTTTGCTGCCTATCCGCGTCAGCTTGTTTGTTAACGTCGAAAGCTTACGCGGGAAGCCACGAGCGAAGCGTTCGCTCCCCCATCTGTTGGTTGTGATTAGACAAAAGCCGTTCACTTCGTAGCGGGACGCGGGAGCCAGGTGTGTCGAGCTGCATTGTGGGATAGGAAAATGGCGGACCACGTATTGCCGCTTACGAATGGCCACTTCGCTGTTTTCCTTGACGCAAAAGCCTGCACGTAATTTAATGATTGGCAGGTGTTTGTTCTAATGCAACAACCGCTTAGCTTCTCGCGCTGTTATATTGTGTGATTCACATATTGTCGAGATCGCGTTTCTCTCTAAGGGCGCGTTTATGCAATGACTCCCTTTCACATTCTCGCAGCTAGAAGCTAGAAATCATCTGAAATTCCAACATGGCGGCGGTTTTATGCTACAGACCAGCAACGTAATCAGGCAATAACGCGAGTTCAGAAACGACTTGGAAAAAATAGTTTTGTCAGGAGGAAGTCTTTATCTTGTTGTCACGAATTATAAGACTGCAAGCATTTACTCAAACGA
Source organism: Lithobius niger (assembly GCA_023313725.1). Classification (NCBI taxonomy): domain Eukaryota; kingdom Metazoa; phylum Arthropoda; class Chilopoda; order Lithobiomorpha; family Lithobiidae; genus Lithobius; species Lithobius niger. The sequence continues at coordinate 64,188 of JAHWFP010268615.1, forward strand.
TGTCGGATTAGAGTTGTTATAATGGCAACGACACCTCTGCCATCGTGATTAAATGCTAGCTGCGAGAATAGAAAGGCGAGTCGTTGAGTAAACGCTCCCTAAGCTGCCGCTCGAAACGGCCATAAACTATAAACGCGATTTGGAACTCGAATACAACAGCTAACACGCGGCAGGGCGATATGCTTGCTTTTCTACACCGCCTAAGTTATTGGAGTCCGCTTAGGCGTTCTCTTTTCTCCATGAATGCGCCTTATAGTACGATAATATCCTCCAGAAGACTCGAAGGTCCACCATGTTCAGTCCCCACCGAAAAGAAGAGACGGATTGGGAATAAACCAACAGTGATTGTAATGACTTCCACAGTTTGACAACCAGAACCAAAGCAGGAGAAGCACACATCTACGTGTGCTCTAGTTAAAACCACTCTGTAACACTGGTCCATATGCGTTTTTACTTTGATGGTTCGAAAAACATCTACAGGAAGAAAGTCCCTCATAATGTTAAACGCAAGAATGAGATCCGCCCTAAGACGACGCAACTCAAACGGGTCAAGTCCGAAACACCCCAGACGAGTTGGGCAAGTTTGGTCACGAAAGCCTGGTAACGCCGGTGCCCATACTCCTCATGATCAACGTCCCTCAGTAGGTAAGGGGACCATACCGGGCTTGCGTGCTCCAAGAGTGGTCGAACATACGGTCACAAAGGCGCGAACCAGGATGCAAAAACTCGTTTTACAATATAAAGCCGGCTGAGTGGCGTGTTAACAATGTAGTTACACTGTCAGGATTGTTTTATCGGTTAAATGTTCTCAACCAAGGTGTTGCGCAGGGTGTTTTTATCAGCTTCGGAATGTAACGAGGGGTGGAAAACATTTATTGATACTTAAACTACACTCGAGTGGCATTTGAAACGAGAATATATCGTCTCCTAAGTAGTTTTGCTTCCCCAAGGCTTACTTTTAACTTCAAGTTTAAGTTTCTGAACGTCGCCATGGATATGGAAACTACTTAGCATCACTAAAACAAAATAATCACTATAAGAATATTTGATTCATCTTTTTAAAAACATGGTCGGTCAGATTAGGCGGTTAAATTAATTTTAAGCTAGATCGCAATTGGCTGATCAAGTTTTCTTTTCCTTCATCCAGCAGTCAGTTTTCAGACGGGTTGTAGCTAGTGGAGCTAAGTACAACGATAGTTTTGTGTTACGAGAAGCTATAGCCACGCGGTTTGGATCTTCATCCGTGGTTCAAGTTATTGTAGCGAACTGAAAACTGTTTAAATTGAACATGGAAGGAGTCCTTCAACTTGAACTACTGCCTATACGCACGAGTTCTTCATCAATTCCGAAGATATTGTCGCTATTGTCGCCATGGTTGAACGACGCCATCGATGCCGCCATTTTTTATTTCAAATTTCCCCAGCCGCTCCGACCGATTTGCTTGTTGGGAGCGATGCTACGCCGCCTTGGAGAAATTGACACATTTCGCCCTATGGTGACGTTGACAAAAGCAGGTACTGTTTTTCCCAACCTTTTTCGAGAAGCGGTATTACCTGCTTATCTACGCTGGGCTGGAAGAATAATTGTGTAAGCGTGGACGTTAGTGGGGAAAATTAACGGTGGACCTCCAACATGACGCAAAACTTCGGGCTTTTCACGCCAGGAAATCGGATTTTTATTGCACTAGTTCTTAGCGGAGAGCCATCCAGATAACGAATGGGCGTTTCGTGTGCGTAAACGTCGGTGAAACTTCAAATAACGGCGAAAGAGCAAAAAATATATTTATGTCCTGCCAAGGAACGCAGTGAAAACGAGAGAAAGGTTCGATCTTGGGGTCGAGTGTGTGGCGGTAACTGCCGATCGATGCCATGATAACTAGGGGGGGGGGGGGGGCCGTCGTCACTTCCAATGTCGACATAATGGAGGGGGCTGTTTGGCCAAAAAGGGTCGGCCTTTGAAAGTGGTGATATCATTCAATCATGAGAATCCCGCTAAGGTAGGTAGCTATTTAGCTGGACGGTGTAACGTGTGTTCAATGTAGAAGCCAAACTTGAAGTAGTTAAACCTTATTTAATGCGGAATAATCATGACAAGATTTGGGTTACAATATTACGTTCTTTCTCAACACAAGAATCAACGGGAATAGAACACCGGGCTCTGAAGCCCTTGACTTATACATGCTCCGGTCGGATCCAGAGCTCCACCGGACAACCAATCAGCTCATGAGTTCGTTAACCAATCCAGTTCTTGGTTACAAAGTTTTTACCAATCGTGGCCAACAATACTTGGCCACGTTCTCCTGCACGTCCGCTCATGGTTTTGGCGCAAAACTTAAAAGTCCTTGCTGTTACACAACGATTTTGGCGCCAACTAAAGTCAACCACAACACAACAGCACACAAGTAGGTACGAGGGTGAGCCAATGTCCGTTACAACAGTATCATGAAAACATTATTGATACATTTTTCTCTCTAGGAATGGTGGACACTCATCCTTTAACTTTTAATTTCTCTTTATCCCTGCACCTGACCCTTACATTTTCCACAATTTAAATTTCGGCAGCATTGGGATTTATCCTCAACATGACAAAATGGGCCGACCAGCTTTTTTTCTAGCCGAGCCAATCATTAAACAAAACTGGCTGATACCAAATCCCTATCCCGATTACCGATACCAAATTTCAATAACCGATCTCAGTTCACAAGTAACGGAAAACTATAATACTGAAGCATGAGTTTACTTTGAAACTATTCATAAATAAAGTGTAGGCATAAAGGCGCATAATTATTTTTTTAAATATTGGTTTAAAGTAACATTGCATATGTACAATCTTTTTAAAACACAAAACTTCCCAGTAAAATTTAACATTTTGCCTTGTAATTTCTAAACAATAAGAGACAGCTGCTTGGTAATTGGACCATTGGACGCTATAGAAAAAAAACCCTCAAAATGGTGTATTCAAACGTCAAAACCGGTTTATTACTGATCTATCTGGGTTTTATCTACCGATTCGATTTGTACTGATATTGCAAATATCGGTAAGGATCGGAATCGGTAATTGGGATCGGCCTAGTCTTACAAAATATGCTTTTAGTTACTTATAGTTAACAGACACAATGTCTGCTAGTCAGCTGCGTATTTACAGTGTGGAAAGGTTGGCAGAATGCCACCGACCCCCAGCTTCAGGGGCCCCCGAAAGAAAAAAAAAATTTAGATTCAAAAAAGGTTCTTTTGTAGTACACTAGTTATTTAATTTGATATAAACTGTGTTTTAAAAATGAATTTCGAGCCTCCCCTTCTTTCCATCCCCATATCATTAAATAATTATGGTGACCCATTAAGAACGCGCGAGCTAAAAAATCTAAGTCTGTAAGTCCAAACTTTTTCCAAGATGTGTTTTTCAAAAAATTGAAAATAGGGACGCCTTGACTGGAGCACGGAAAAGTGGTCCCTATTTTCACTACAACAAAATAAAAAATAGAAAAAATTATGGACTACAAATTTTTCAGCTCGTGCTTTTTTTTATGGGCAATCCTGTATGTTAAGGAGGGGGGCCCCAAGGGCTAATTTTAATTTGCCACCGGCCTGACCTAACGTAGCTACACCACTGCTGTTGTGAGCCGCCTCTTTATCATCTACAATCAATTTTTATACAATCGGATGCCTTTAAAGGGATATACCTCCCAGCGCCATTTTTCTTGATCCTCCACATCAAGTACGGCCCCAAAGGTCTATTTCCTGACCGTTAGTCTTTCCCTTGCTAAAAATCCTTTTTTAAATGTGGCGTCTATGAGATTTTCTGTTGAATATAATGGAACTTTATTTACTAACAACCCGTCACTAAATCATGCATTGCGCCCGTACAATAATCATGACGTTTCATCTCTGTGTGTACATCTACTAATTTTCTAATAATTACCACGAGATCTAAAATCTAATAGACTAATGCGGTAAAAATTAAAATTAATTATTCAAATAGATCGCCGAAGCAAAATTATAAGACACTAGCCTAGAAAATTATAAATTGTGATTTTAAAATACGAGAATCATTCCAGTTTGTGACGACACAATCAATGGGTTCACGGTGGCTGGACTATTAGGAGCAATGCCAATTGAGACAGTAGCTACGTTTTCGTTGCGGGGAACGAAGCTACCGTCTCAGTTGACCTTAGCTGTGGTAAATACGCGGATGGGTATTGTGAGGCAGGCGGAAGGTTATAAGGCAGGCGGTATGTTGCTTTAACAGAAACGGTCTCGCTGTCGTTGTTGTTTGGCTCTTGGCTACTGTCCCATTTTGTCCACTCTGATGGTTCCTCAACCCCATGTCCGATTCCAGATTTTTTTTTTGCTAAACCTTGTCCAGACACCCGTGCTGCTACTGCATGCAAAGTGTGGTTCGGGTAGCCCTCGTAGTTTTCGCGTGATGCGCGGTCTAAGGCCGGGTTTACGCACCCACTCGCTTTTGCATTCTCGCAGCTAGAAGCTAGAAATCACCTCAATTTCCAACATGGCGGCGGTTTTATGTCTGCCACCTCGCAACGAAAACAGCAAATAACGTGAGTTCAGAAGCGTTTGGGAAAATTGTTTCGTCATAAGGAATGCTTTATATTATTGGCACGGATTATAAGACTGCAAGTATTTACTCAAACGATGTCGGATTTAGCTAATCCATTTAGCGTTGTTACCATGGCAATGTCACCTTTGCCATCGCGATTGAGTTCTAGCTGCGAGAATGCAAAGGCGATTCGCTGCGTAAACGCGCCTTAAGAGTTCATTGGTGTGTGATCTTAGCGGGCTATACGCTCCAATAAAGATATGTTTAGTAAGCATTAACGCACAAAATTCGTCAGCCCCTTTCCGCATTGCATTAGTAACATTATTACCGCAGTTGTGAGAGGCCCAAAGGGCCCTAGTGGCACTAAAATAGTGTGCGAGATTTGCAAATATTTAACTTGTATTTAAAAAAGTTATGTGATTTGCAGAATTTTCACGGATTTACATAGGTTTACTGAAATTTGCTGAGATTTAAAGAATTCAAGGTGATGCATTGATTTCACTTGTTTGCACTGCTTTCAAGGATTTGCAGAGATTTCACATATTTAAGCGATTTACGGATCTGCAGGAAAATCAGTATCTGAACACAAATTACTACAAAATCATGGTGTAGAAGACAGAAAAATATGTCAATACTTTGAAAGAGGTGCTATGGTTGAAACTTGCAAATTCCTTAATGACATTATTCGTCGAGCTCACATTTCCAAGATTACATCCTGAGGCCAGAAAATGTTTCTTCATTCGCTTAATTAAGTCCGGGAACCGATTTCTTGCCTTGCTCATTTATTCTGTATCCCTTAATTAGTAGAAAAGTCGGTTTAGTACAATTTTTCTAACGTCAGTCAATCAATAATTCTTTTTCATTACGGGATCCAAGGAGAGTTGTTACCTTTTTCAGCTAACATTTATGTTTTTTTTTTAAATATTATTTATTTGTTGATTAATTTATTTATGTGTGTTTGCATATTTGTTTGTTTATCTATCTGTCTGTCTGTCTATCAATTATTTTTTTTTGCTCGGCTTGCCGACAGGAAGGACTGGTTTCAACACTCCACTTTTGTCGTCTGAGGAGAGACGCGAGAAGTTTTGTAATTTTTTTAAATTTTTAGTATTTCATTTTATGTGGACTGAATGGACTCCTCCTTTTAAACTAGGGTGACTTGGCAACATGAGACTTTTGAGTGTTTTTTTTATTGAAACCTGATGACATAGAAGGCGTTCTCCGAAAAGCAGTTGTGTTATTTTTTGTTGCTCCTGTTGGCTTTTAACCTAACTCATTTCTGTCGGTCCAAAGGTGGTTTATAGTTTACACAGACTTTTTTGAATGTTGCAAGAACATACTTTAAGTCATGCGATTCTCTTCTACACAATTGGAAACCTATCACTATGAAATGTTATTTTATAATTAGTCCAAATGAAATCATCTACACTAAGCTTACTCTTTGTGGTGGTGGGAGGAGCAGAATATTTTTGGGCCTTGGGTGGGGGGGGGGGGTCAGAATATTTTTTTACCTTTGGGTGGGGGGGGGAATCAAGAATTCTTTTGACCTTTGGGTGGGTGATCAAGAATTTTTTGGGTCATGGAAGAATCTTCGAAAATTAGAGGTCACCTTTTCAATTCCTCGGCTCCCACCCCTTCCCTTCCGTATACTTAGTACAAATAGTCTCCAGTCCCTAACTAGCTGATGCTCAATATGATCCTGTTTGAAGACAACAGAAACGATGAAGTGTATATACATACCATTTACTGATGTTGATTTATGTTTAACACGCATAACTTCAGAAATATCGAATTGCTTGGGAAAATTTCTAATGAATATGCATCGTTACAAACAATGAGTTTTGCATACGTAATGCGCCGAATGAATTGGGAAAATGATGAAAGGTTCTTGGACTTTCGGTTAGGATCAGTTTGGTCTGATCGCAAAGAAAAAGAATCAGTTTTATTCAGAAGTCAATTCACAACTAACATTTTTTTTTACCGGGATTTTATATCAGTTCATGAACGTGATTTTCTTTTGTCGAATTCATCTCAAGCAAAACTGTCCTAAACTTCAAAATCATTTTGTGGGTTTGGCAAACGATATCAAGCAAAGATGCCTTTTGATAAGTGTGAACCCCACAATTGCACAAAATAAAACCTTATTTAATTTTTGGACACCTACAACAGAATGCACACAGTGGTAAAAATGAAACCGAAAAGTTCGCAGTGAAACCGCTCAATTGAGCTCAATACTTGCCCAATGGAGCCCAATTATTGCACCTGTTATGCAAAGGTGGGAAAAGGTATTTAATGAATATCTTATGTAAAGGGGGGGGGGGGAGTGACGTTATTCCAGCATGGCGGCTGCTGCTTGTCACTTGTTGTTTGCAGCTGGTTCTACGTAGCTATATATATGTTTTTTACTTTTGTAAGTATTGGGTTCAATTGAACGGTTTCTTTATGAATTTTTAGGTTTCATTCTCATCATTGTGTGTTGGCTATTTTGTTGTATGAGAATAAGAAACGAAATTTTGGTCCGAAAATTAAATGAGGTTTCATCTTGTGCCGCTGTGACTTTCATGCTCGTCATAAGGCATCCTTGCTTGATACCAAAGCTGTCCGTCGGCCATAAACAGACGGGGATATAGCAGCAGCCTTTATGACACAAGTGACAGTCAGGCCTGTCCTCGCATGAACGGAAAGCTGCTTTAGTGCCTGCGTCAGACGATAGAATAAATGAAGAAGCTAAGTGTCTCAACTGTTTCGCTATTCAAGTGCCTACACTCTTAAGACAAGAGGGGACGATCGGAAGCCACTGCAACATCTTGCCACCATTTTAAATGCCGAAGTTCCCGGTCGTCTAACAAAATGCAAAGCCGCATAGTTTTTTTCTTTCTTCTTTCTGTAGTGAATATAAAATTCCTTGATAATAAAATGGTACTGATCGTGTTCCCGGGGCTGCTTTCCTTACAAATGCTGCAATTTTAGCGAAGTAAGGACGAATTTAGTGGCAAAAGAATCCCGTTTGTAAGGAAACGGCCATCGCATTAGAATCTCGGACCCACTTGGATCACAGCATTTAAACGAACGGTAGAGGTTTTCGGAGATGACCGTGTTCAAAAGTTTGTTATCTTGTGTTCATGTGTTTATAACGGTTGAATTGTTTTTCATCCTATAGTCTGATTCGAATTAATACCACACCGAAGCAATTCTATAGGTAATATGAAATGCCCCTGTCAGTAACCTACAAAAGTTTGTAAAAAAAATCAATCATGTTTTAATTTTCGGCCCATGAGTTTCGGTTCTTGGTCACCTACAAACAACAAAATTACACTAATGAGCTCGAGAACACAATACTACTCTATAAAAGAATAAAACCAATCACTGTATTTACAATAAAACAGCTAAAACTCTTAAAAATGGACGATCAAGGCACTTGGATGTAAGGGGATGTATGACAAGGGATGAATCTCGTACGCTCTCAAATTTCGGATTTGCAATCTATGTGAAATATGCAAATCATAGCAAATCAGCATAAATCAACAAGAAATCTGCAAATCTGCTTGCAAGCTGCTTGAAATCTAAAAATCCTAGTGAAATCAGAAATCTACAAATCTCTGTAAATCTTGCAAATCATAGAAAATCAGCGCGAATCAAGACATCTACAAATCTGCTTGCAAATTTAGTAAATTCTGCAAATCCACACAAATCCCTGCAAATCTTTGCAAATCCGAACAATCTTTTGCAAATCTATACAAATCTGTGCAAATCTTGCAAGTCTGCTCAAATTGGAAAATCGGCACAAATTCTTGTAATTCTGCGCAAATCTGAAAATCAAATGAAATTCTACAAAACTAATGTACTGATTTCGGATTGGCCAATCTCGGACGCTATTTCCGGGGTTTGTGGGACCTCACGCGTTCATGTAGCACGACGTTGCGCAATGACGTCACCTTAAACATTTTCAAATTACATTAACCTGAAAATCTTTAAACACCATTTTACCTTTTTTTACCACGGTCAAAGAATTCTTTACCGTATTCATTTTTGGACCGTGGAAAAGTGGGAAAAGTTGTTTCAAGTTGTTTACCGGTTTAAAGAATCCGGTTAACGTAATTTGAAAAGTGCTGTCATGTAACGTCATTTCTCAGATGGCATAACGCCCGGCGTGCTGCATGAACATGTCCTGATCCCCCTTTTTTAACGAATTTTAGGTGTTTCATTTTAAATACAGAGATTGGTTTTATTCTTTTATTATTCGGTAGTGTGTGCACTAATTCGTTAGTGTAATTTTGTAGGTGACCAGGGGGCTTAGTCTCGACTTGATCGTTTTCAAATCGCATGCGGTTTTATCAAAAGTCACGTGCGATAGAATGGGCGAGTGATGATTTTGGCAAGCTTTTTGGTAAAACCGCATGCGATTTGAAAAGCGCAACTCGAGACTAGGGCCCCAAGACTCGAACCCGAGGTATCGAAATTGCCGTCCGAAATTGCCGTTCGGACAAAATTTAATGTATGCTCCTGCAGGTATGGTAATGATTCTTTGGATTTGGTTGATTCGGTGAGGAATTGGTTACGTCCCGTTTTGTCAAATCCCGTTTCGCAAAAAAGAAAGCAGATTAACAGCTTTTGCCTCAGGGCCAATCCCGTTTCGTCAAATCCCTTTCGCCAAACACAGTTCACAAAACTTTAGGTACACGAAACATTTAAAACATTTAAACACGACCATATAACACATGATAATGGTCAGACATCTATAGACAAACACCCGTTTTGCAGAATAATAAGCTTCAGATTACGTGTCTCGCTCGCGCTGCCTCGCACGCTGCTGCTAAACACATAACATCAGAAACCGCAACTAATCACAAATTACTTCCAATTAGGCATGCATCTTTAACTTCTGCAGTGTTGTATTTTTGAAGAATATTTTGATTCTGCGAAACGGGATTCTGCAAAACGGAAATTCCCGTTTGGGAAAGGGTAACCCATCACGTATATAACTAACTATTCTTAAAAGAGAACCTTGGCATTGACGTAGTGACGACCAAGCATTCTAAACAATATTTAAAGTTTACGTTTTTCCGTCTGCATTGCCAGTTTGCAAAACGATAATAAATCAAATGGTCTTCTTTTACCACTGCTTTTCTTAAATGTTTTCCTTTCAAAGGGAGCGAGGGATAATCGTCTAAATGGAAAATCGCATAATTGGAAGAATGTATATCGTGTAACGGTATAACGGAAAGTCGTCTATTCGGGTATTCGTATGATAGAAAATCATATAATGTCCCTGCCTCGCTCGAGCTGCCGCGCTCGCTGCGGCTATACATATAACATCAGAAACAGCAGTTGGACATTTATCCAGTTAGTCGTTTATCCATTATACGATATTCCGTTTAGACGATTTTGTAGATTTTTTATTTAGGCAGATATTAGACAATTATCCCATTAGACGATTTTCCAGTTAGACGTTCCTCCGACGCCTCTTTCAAAGCACCATCACATAGAAATAAGGTATTTCGTGTACGTAAAATTTTGTCAAATTCGTTTTGGCAAAACGGGATTTGGCGAAACGGGATTGGCCCCTGAGAGTTAAGCTGTTAATCTGCTTTCTTTTTGGCGACACGGGAGTTCACGAGGAATTTGGGGATCTTTTTTTAAGTCTGATCTCAAATCGTCACTTCATTGCTGTCACATTACGACATCTGCGAGTCGTCGTGCAAATTTTTCCACCGCTGTTTTACGTCCGAGAACTGGAAAACATTGTTGTGGGCATATCAAATTTGACTGGTCTTTCGTTGGAGTCAGGTCTGGTCGCCCCATGTTTGAAAGGATGTGGACAAAGTTGAATCAGTACAAAGCCTCTTTACAAATTTATTCCCTGGTCTGCATTCTTTGTCCAGCAAGAAACGCCTTGCTCGGCTCGAGTTATATTCTTTGGAGCTCTGAGACAAGTGGATTTAATCGTAACCTACAAAATTCTTCACCATCTTCTAGCGGTCGAGCTTCCTTTCTTCGAACTGAAACTGTTACTGAGACTAGAGGGCACAACATCAAGCTTGTTCATCATTGTTGTCGTCTATAGCAGAAAATATTTTCTCTTATGTCGTGATGTCCCAGATTGGAATGTCTTTCCCGAGGTGGTTGTTGAATAAGGCCAATGTTCGTCAGAATCTGTTAAGGCCTATAACCACTTGTTACTATAAGTCTTAACAGATGGTGATAGCCTATAACCACTAATGTTTAAGACGTTATATCTACTCGATATTACTGCTTGCGTTGATATTTTTAATGCTCTTATTTTATCGGGAGGGCTGGGCGTAAGTGATGGGTTTCCCCACCCTGGCCTGTCAGAAGTTCCATTTTATAATGTTATTATTATAACGAAAGAATCGAAAATTAAAATAGTGATTGATTGTGCATATATGTGCGTAGGGTACGACCTGTCAGGGAAAAATTCCCACTATACCTATGCCTTCATACAACAAATTAATTGGAATATAAATCAAAACAATTAACGAGTTGCCCACTTCACGAATCATAGAGAAGTGTTAAGGAAGTGGTGGGGGATGCGCTTACACACACTTATGAAAGATTTCCACATCCAAGTGTAGTGAGTTGGCCCTAGTTAGCTGCTCCTAGACCCACCACAATTTATTATCTATTAATATAGGCCTATTAGTCATTGGACTGGCAAATCCGGGCGACAGCTTTGGATGGGGCCGATGGACCTACACACCCAAACGTAAAGAAGTGGAAAAGGGGAAGACTCATCCTGAAGCAGTCTTTAATAATGTTTTATGTCCTTTTTAGCACGGATGTATTTATAAAAAGTTCATTGCTATAGTATTTTAGAAATGGGCCCTGAAGGTAGCTTGATTCACGCCTGGGTGTTAGTCCACTGTATAAATACAGGTGCCGAACACTCAGTCAAAATCTTTAGCGACAGATAACTTTAGGGTTATCATCTTGGATAGGCTTTTTGATACGGACAACTACACTAAATGTATGTTCGTATGACCCCATCCATGTTTTTGACAGTCAAGTTTATTTTACTATTGTATGGGTTTCATACAATCCGTCTTCTTTGGACTTGTGCTTCTTAGATGTCTCCTACCACTTGGGAAGCAATTTGGGATAGCCTCGGATCAAACCTGATGTGTTATTCTCGGATTCGAACCCGCTGCACAAGCGTACCATTTGCGATCACATCCCATTGTCTGGCTGGCTCTGTCTAGGTATAGAAGTCAGCACCCCGACCAAAGACTGGTCAATAGCGTCAATACAGAAGGCAAGAGTTGCCAGCAGTCAGGGATATTGGCACCCTGTCGCAATGGCCTTTGGCGCCGCCAGGGGGTCTATTTGCCAGATTGTTTTTCAGCTGACTCGGCTATTGTGGACCAAATCGAAGGGGAGATCCAAATTGAATCTCAAGACAATAGCAAGGAACAAGGTAGACTTTTATTAAACGTTATGATTTGGCTCTGCACGGAAAATGATCATAACTCGGGTCTAACCAAATTGGGCCAAGTTTTCGTAATTTTGGTACATCAGACATGTTTTTTTTCCCCTGTTGTTGACTTTCCTAACAATTTAAAGTGCGTGGTAACGCATTGCTTCGCACGAAATTATCTTCTGTCTGGAGAGGGCTTATTCAATTGACAGACTTGCTGCGATGCACGGACACACGTACGTAAAAATGAGACGAATTTACGCTTTCAGAAATTCGGAAAAAGTTCATGATTTTTGTCGCAATGACGACATTGAACCTGTTGAAAAGTGACACGTGCCGTAAACGAATACGATTCTGTACCAAATTTCTCACGGACGACAATGTGACCAATCACTCAGGATTTTCAGTTTACTTTCCGTAAACGTCAGCGTCACAGCTTGGCTAACCTGGCTTGGCCATTGAACAAGACGATAGTGTATTGTTTTAGGGGAGGAGGGGAGGAGGGGGCGTAAATTATTGGAGGAAACGTGTGTTAATGCTGGCCACGCGAAATCAGTGTTTGAACAGGCTTGAATGTGTTGAGTTTCGGAAAGTCTGACAACTTTGGCTTGAAAGCCCCACGTAAGGAGTGAAGTAAGACATTCGTTACTGTTTGTTTCCCCCCCCCCCTCCTCCACCTCCATACACCACCTGCTTTTAACGCTCCTCAAAACGGTCTTTTTAAAGGCCAAACCAATACGGCCCTTTTCCAGAACATTTTTGAAAGACAAATCATTTCTGTTGAATAAAATTTCGTAATGTAGAAATAACACACATTATTAAGCATTAAACAATAAGTGTATTAACAATAAAGACATGCTATAGTGTAACACTGCCTAAAAAATGTGAAATTATTAGCATTAAAAATATTCGCGCGAATGAATTGTTATGGTATTTCTGCATCATTGTTTGAACGGGACAGGGCCTTAGGGCTTCGGGCAGATGACCAGGAGTGGTTAACGCTCGTTAAACCCTTTGAAACCCTTTGATACTTCCTATGGACGTATCTTTTTGGCCATGTCAGTATGGCTGAGCGGTTAGGACTCCAGCCTTTGATTTCAAAGGTCGGTGGGTTCGATTCCCCGCTCAGGCAGTCTGACATTTAAGTCCAAAAGGCAACGTAAATAGGTTTGCATCCGTATTTATTTAATCATTGTTTGAGTTGGACCTCGCGGATGAATACAGACAGATGAGTGGTAAGCAGGTTTTGGTCGCGTCGTTAACACTTTCTCCACTGACTAATGTGGGTGGATTTTACCGTAGATGGATTTCACTCCACTTTTGTACTTTCTTCCTACGATTACTTATGAATGAACACGAACGGACAGCTAAAAGCATTCATGCATCAAGAAAAAAAAATAACCTGTACGTGGAGTGCTTTCAAAGGCAGACTTTATAGACCTTTAGGTGCTTGCGACTTCACTTATCAAGACGGAAAAATGCTGGATATAAATTTTAAATGAACTCCGTATGAGCGGAAACCACCTGAGGGACCAAATTCACTTTTCCTGGCTCCAAACTTGAGGCTTGTACTTTTGCTGCAGCCAAGTTTTACTCTGGTAATCCTGTCTTGTATCGACCGTCTACAGAAATGCAGCGAAATTCTGGAAATTTCTTGCGAATAGTAAACAGTCCATTTTGGAAAATCCGGTTCTAGTCGACGACAAATAGGTTAGTGTTGGAGTTTTCATTTTTTACTTGCTTTTTAAAGAGCATCGGTACTAAAACTTTCATGAAGGTTGGAGTATATCTTGAAATGAAAAAGTAAGCTTTTCCTTTTTTGAACTGTTTGGAAAACTCTCTGGAGAACTTTTAAAATTATTTATTTTATGTGCAATAATGGCTGGTAAAAACTTGAATGCATTTGCCGGGCAGATGATGGGGTTTATCGGTTAATATAACCTGGATGTTCGTCGTTGCCTGAGCCTACTAAATGCAATACTATTAAAACTAATGCATAAGCTACCATCTTTGGTTCCCCCTATCCCCTGCCAAAAAGGTGCAAGGGATAGTTTGTATTCCTAATGTTTTTGTTTGCTGTTAAACATTCATTAGTGCTGAATACAGTATTTTTAGTTGGAATTAATCCAAGTTCTGTCGACATATGAATAATCAATACAGTAAATCGTCATTAAGTGCGGGATATTCGGTACTTCCACAGAACTTAAATGCAGTTTCAAATCAGGAAAAGAATTTTTTGAAGATAACTTTCATGCAATTTGTCAGGTAAGCATCAAAAGAACAAAGTCAGAATGGACATCCTCCTTATCTATATGATATTTTCTGAAAAAAAAAGCCGTTAAACTGTCGGTCGGCAAGGTTTGTGCACAGCCGTGAAGTATACGATCACTGACACAACAGACTAGCTTTATAATGTAATATAATATTGGATTTTACTGCTCACTCAACTAGAGTTGGTCGGGTAGGTGGAAGGGCTGGAGCCACTAATACCACTCCCAATTTAATTTAGAAAAAACTCAGTAATTATCTAAGCAAGAGGAGAATCGTTTTGTGGAAAGAAAACAAAAATTCTCACCCCGAATGGCACTCGTGCTTTTATGAAATCGGTATTTTGTGCGTTTCAGAACTCTAGTCCTTCCCGGCAAATTTCCCTCGACCTTCCGGTCTCTGGAAATTAAATCTGGTTAAGAGTTTCGTGCTAAAACACACAAATTAACGATTTCATAAAAACACTTGGGGTGTTATTAGCCAAAGAGAACGAAATCCAGTGAGAAGATATAATGAAACACCCGTCGCTGCGCACTGGCCATCACTGGTCATGGTGGCTGAGCGGTGAGAAAGCTTAGTCTGGTTGCTGGTGGCTTGCGGATCTGGTCGAACCCCTGGAAAGGGGACCATGGCAAAGTCCCCGCCAGGACTAACGGCCAGGGTAGGGTGAGAGGCTACCATGCTCCTTCAGTGGCTATGGGAACTATTCTGGCCAATTCTGGACAATCTTCCCGGGGCCCCCCACCCCCAACGATTATCGGAGGATTCCCGGTTCAAAATCCCGGGTTGGCTCCTCCCTTTACCAGATATTTCTTCTCTCAAAAAAATCTGGTAATGTTCAAAATTTAGCCGTTTCAGCCATACAAGCATTAAATTGCTTCGGCTGACTTCCGGCTCAAAGAAATTAACTGAAAGTCTCCGGATGCTACGACGGTTGTTTCTTTATAAGTTTGGAGTTATGGGGGGGGGGATGATGGTTAAAACTAAAACTCAAAAAGTAATATTTCGTAACACTGGGTGTTTTTTCGGATTTTTTTTCATCGACGCGCCATTAAGCCCCATCCCCCCCCCCCCCCCTTTATCGACGAATCAACCATGTGGAAAGCTTGCTTATTTTCCCGGACCATTCGCAAGAGCGTTACGAAAACGTGACGTCAAACCTCCAAAGTAGTGACGTCAATGCTCATGTTATATTTTCGTACTCAAATTTACTTGAATTAAGATAAGGAAATGTTAGGATCTCCACACTCGAAAGCTAATTTATTACGAGTGCCAGTCTATTTTTTGCATCGGATAGCACTAAGCTATGAGAAGCATGCGCTGCTAATGGTTTTGCTAATTGAAGCGTTGGACATGCTTGAAACCGTCTAAAAGAAGCAATACATATCCAATTCCGTTCACGTTGCAACTGTAACAAATAAATTAAAATAATACGGTATTTAACTGGCAGTTTCAAAATATCCCAAATTAGTTGCTCTTCTGGATTTGTTCGTCGGCAGCTCTTATTCGTTTTACGGCCTTAGGGCAACGCGTGTTTGTCTTGTCGAAATTAAACCAACCTTTAAGAAAATATTCGTTTCCCTTCCAATTCATATAGTTTCCGTTTCATGAAGTTTAATTTAGTCTATTTAAAGAACATAGACTAAATAAGAACGGTGCGCGTTGGTTAATTTAATTGGATGAGTGCATAGGCGTCGATCCAGGGGGGGACGAGGGGGACCGTCCCCCCCACGTTTTCAAACTGAGGGGTTCGTCCCCCCCACGAAATAGGCTGCAAAGCTGTAAATGAGTATATATTTATCACGCTTACCACGTCGAGTTTGAAACTAGAAACTGTACTTTCGTTTTCCCCAATTTCATGAATCAGGTCATCAAATATTATGAGTCATCAGTTCCTAATATAGGGGAGTAATGAAGTTAAGAACCTAAGTTGCAAGGCCAAGTCACAAAGATGACGGATTAACGGTAAATGGAGGATGTAAGCATATCACTTCGCTGTAGCAAAACAGGTATTTTTAATTTTATAAAATTTTAATTTAGGCCTAAAGTAACACAATTTTGTGGTAAAAAAAATGAACATCACACAAACAATTGAAGCATATAAATTTCATTATTGGTCGCTTTATAAATCTAAACTTTATTTACTGTTTATTAATTCGAACTACTTTCCGACTGTGTTTGTGTAACCCTACTCGGTATGTAGTGCTTTTGAGGCTTTTTTCCACTTCTGCCGATGTAGTGAAAATGTAATTTAGTGCGAAACTAGTCAAAACAGGAAGAGCACAGAGCTAAACGAAAGATAAAAGGAGTGTCTTAATTTCAAATTACTTTGTTTGATTGTCAACGAAACGCCAACTGAAGTCGCCTGCTGGCTAGTTTGTTCTTGCTATGGTTATGGCCGAAACGCCAGATAGATTTGTACAGAACGAAACTAGTTAAGCTTTCCTTCCAAGTTATCGTCAGTTGAAGTCTACACCAATTAACTCCATAAAAACCGAGCAAAGAATCAAAATTGAAGAGTAGCTCTTTTCCTCTTTTTCAGTTCTCAGTTAATCAGTTAATTCTCAGTTAATTCAGGAACGTCCACCATTTGAAAAGTAAGCAACAATATTTTTCAAACCTAAATTTTCAGTGTTAGCCAGCGTTAATTTAATAATATTTGAAAAAAAAATTAATTCATCAGGGAATTTAATTTGTAAATAAAATGTAAAAAAAACCGGAATTTTGGTAACAATTAGGTTTTTACGACCTCTCATGTTAAATAATTTTTACGGAAAGCATCCGAAATTTACTAAACAATGCGTTGCAAACGTGTCTCGGAAAGCCGAAAATAGGTTCTCAAATAGCGTAAAATGCTTCAGCTTCCGGGGGCTGGGGGAGCTTACAGCGCTCCCCCTGATCCCCTAGCTGGTTTCGCCGGGCTTCTGTTAAGTAGCACATATTTTAACAGTAAAGTTTCATTTTCTCCTCCCCCCCCCCCCCCACGGAAGTTGGTTGGCGCTACTACGTCCCCCCCACAACTTTAGAAAAATCGACGCCCTTGGATGAGTGAGAAATGTTAGATTTGGTTCAATAATTGGGAACAGTGGGAAGGGGGGAAAAAAGCCGCACCTCTCAGCAACAATCGCCAATGCAGTTTGTTTTTTGTTTGTAACACAAAACATATCATACGGTGTGTTACACTGGTGGATGTAATCCCTTCCCCCCCCCCTCCCTACCCGCACCCACTAACTCTCAAAGGCTTACATAAGCACTAAAGATGGGAAAACAAAAAAAAAGGTGCTTGTTTTCCTCATTCAGTGATTACCGGCTCTCCTATAGCCTGCAAAACTACAAATTTGTCAGTCTGTTGGTCGCCATAACCACGACGCGGCTTTGCTAAGTGGAGCAGGCATGTTCGGCAGTATTAGACGGTCGAGCAGAGTTTTACGCAATAGGTCGAGACATCTACTGAGAGCTAGTGACAATTTACAAAATATTAATTTTAATTTTACGTATAGGTTTACGTGACAAATTTGTATCAGGTTTACAATCAATGTTAAGTAGTCATACTGCTACTCACGAAGTTTTAGCCAAGTTTTTTGTAACATGGGGATCGTCCCTCCCCCCCCCCCCCCAGCCCCCCCCCCCCCCAGCCAAGCCTTTTTTGTTCGCTTATTTATTATTATTTTAGTATTCGGTTATTAATGGCTCCAAGCGATGTGATGTCAATTTTGGATATATTTTCCTTGATTGTGTGCCCCTTTAACAAGTCAAGTCGTGTTTTGTTTATTCTCATCAAAGGCCGACTTGGTGCGCGGGCGTGTACACCTTTTCCTTCCTTTTTATCCGTTAGTTTGCTGCCTTATGCCTTTTTTTTTCGGAAGAGCTAAACGGACAAAATAATTAGTACTTCCCTCCGGCTGTTCCCCAGCTAATTAATGTAACCGTAAAGAAGAAAAGTTTTCCGTTGGCGGCGTGCTCATTATTTGCGCCGCGTGGGCCCGGGTATCAAATTGTTTTAAGCTGGATCACTAATGTTTTTCCACACTTTTGTTTCTTTAATCGCCCACCCTGCCTGTCTCCATGCTTAAAGTGCAACTACTCGTCGAGAAAAATCGAACAACCAACCTTTACAGTTGGGCGATAACAAGACGGAAAATCCTGTGCCGATGATCTTGTCGGCTTATTACACAACCTTTTGCTTCTTTCAAAGCCGGGGAACCAAAAGGACCTCAAACGATACGAGTCGACCTCGCACATGAAATTCTAGCTTCAGAAGATGCTACTAAATCAATAATTCTCCCTAATTCCCAATCAAAACAAAAAAATGAGAGTAAAGGAAACCACCAAGTCCAAAGAAGGGTAGGCCTTAGAAAGTAGTGATATCATTTCGTCAGGAAAAGGCCGCCAAAGTTATCCCGTGAACCGGACAACTTGAAGCATTTTCCTTTTTTTTTTTTATTTCTGTTTGCATTTGTGAGGCATGGCGTGTTTAGTACAGCCGTCAATGAGGGTGTTGTTTCAAGAAAATATCCATACTTTAACAGAGGTAGTAATTGTTAAAATACGGGAATCCACACTGTCAGTGGTCACAGTAGCGTTTTAGCAAAGGTTTTCAGCCGCATCGTTTTCCATGAAAACTTCAACCACTTGTTCATCATTAATATTTGTACACCTTTTCTTTCCTTTTTATCCGTTAGTATGCCGCCCGTTAACAGTAGCATTCAGTTTTCAGATAATGGACATTGCGGTAATGGTCACCCCGATGTAATCGTTAGTATTGAGTTGAACGTCAATAATGTCATGTCAGTCGGTGTTGGACTAGGCGCGCGACATACTAGCGTGTGCCTTAATGCTTGAATCATGCTTGAAACTAGTGGCGCAGCCAGATATTTGGTCTGGGGGGGGGATTAAAGGGGAGCAAAATTGGAGTTCAAAAAGATGTCGGAGAATTCGTCTTTAAGGGAGGATAAAAGGAGGGGGAGGGGAAACACGCGTACTAAACACATCTTCAAGCTGCTACACTTTAAAATAGATATAATTCCCATTTAAGTAGTATCGTGACCCCATATAAAAATAGTTAAACAATGGAGTAACGATTGGTCAACGTACGGCAATACGCCAAAAACGGGGCGATACGTTTAACAATATCGTTAAAGCATTGTTCAACCATTGTTGCCAACAAAACGATGTGAAGTAGCATGCTATTTTTAGAACAACCACTAGCAGCGGACGAATTGGTGCTCGTGGCTGTGCATTGTTGCGTATCTTCCCTTCAGTAAGGGCACGTTTACGCAGCGACTCACCTTTGCATTCTCGCAGCTAGAACTCAATCGCGATGGCAAAGGTGACATTGCCATGGTAACATGACGATAAATGGATTAGCTAAATCCGACATCGTTTGAGTAAATACTTGCAGTCTTATAATCCGTGCCAATAATATAAAGAATTCCTTATGACGAAACAATTTTCCCAAACGCTTCTGCTTACGGTATTTGCTGTTTTCGTTGCGAGGTGACAGACGTAAAACCGCCGCCATGTTGGAATTTGAGGTGATTTCTAGCTTCTAGCTGCGAGACTGCAAAAACGAGTGGTTACATAAACGTGCCCAAACGAGAGGAACGAAGCTGTGCCCGTGTTTTTCGATTGTCGAATCGATGGGCATTATAATGGGTAAGGGCTCGTTTATGCACAACAAATTTCTCGCTTACTAGCTTTCACTTGTTTAATACTAAATCTGCTGGCTGCTTCTCGCCTTTACCGAAGAATGTGGCTTTCAAGTTTTCTATTCGTAGTAACCATGGCAACAACGCGGACGTAAATCTCCTCCTCGTGCGTCGCGACACGACGTACGATGCGTGCAACATGACAGCGACGATTTATGACATTTAGAAAACAATTTTTGCTGCAGTACAAGACGACGGATAGATTTCTGAATGCCGGTATTCGATGATTTGTCTTCGATTCGACAACTCCGAAATGGACGCCATGTTGGATTTTGAATTCTCGCTGCGAGTAGCTATTTATTCTGCCGTCGTTTGATCACTGCTAGAAGCTGCATTTTCAGCGAGAATAGCAAATTTTGGAAATAGCGTGAAATGGCAACAATGTTGTAGCAATGTTTAAAATGACTGTTGCACTTTGTTCTTTATACGTGTATGTATTTATAATACATTTAATTTGTTGCCTATTACCGCTTTATTTAACAGAAACGGGAAATTAAGTAGTAGATACCCGTGAGCCGTTGTCGATTTAACGGTTATAATTGCTCGCGAGCGAGAAACGGCTAGTCCACTATCGAGGGGGTGGAGGGAGTCACGAGTGGGCGAAGCCCTTCCCTCCAGCCCCGAGATAGTGGACTAGCCGTTCGAGCTCAAGAGCAATTGTAACCGTTAAATCGACAACGGCTCAAGCATATGTATTTTAATGCTAAGGTGTGGCGTCGAGCCAACATCTAGTTATTTGAGACTAAAAAAAAAATTTATTTGAAAATTTTATTTGTGAAACATGACGTAAATTCCTGAACTCAAACTTCAGGTTTAAACTACCTGTCTGCGAAATTCTCACGTACGCGAGGACGTCCCTATATCCAGTCCCAGTCACCGACGTTTGTGTTTAAGGTAAAACCGTATTTTTTCTACTTTATTAGTTTAAATAAGATATAGCGTATAAAATGCGCTATTCGCTTGAGTCTCGTAGGTTTTTAGGTGTGTTTTAGAAGGTGTCAGTAGGCTAGTTTTCGTACCGTCGGAACGAAAGGTTGTCGGATTCGGCTATTCATTCGTGGATGGGGGTGGGGAGGGGGTTGGGATCGTACGCGAGGTTGTTTTTTTTTTTTTTCGTGTTAGTGCGGAAAATGTCGCCAGGTTATAAATGTGCTGTTCGCTTGAGTATCGTAGGTTTTTAGGTGTATTTAGGTGTGTTTACAAGTGTCGGTAGCCTAGTTTTAGTACTGTCGGAGCGAAAGGTTGGCGGATTGGGCCATTCTTACATGGGTGGGGTTTTTTTTTCGTGTTAGTACGATAAATGTCGCAGGTTGCAAATGTGCTTATTTATGTTGGTTTAATTTGTGTTGTGTACGGTAGTTTTGCGAAGTATGTCACGTGGTAGAGCAGTGGTTGTGTAGAGCGCGGAAAAAGTGTTAGATTATCAAAAAAAAGTGTGGGTTATCAAAATTAACCCACGGTCACGTGTGTGGGTTTTCAGATTAACCGTATATAACGGCTACACTTTTAGCATTGGGATGTGTTGGCGTTAAGTCACCACCGTGCATTAATCGTAAATAAATGACGGTTGCTTAGCAAATAGCGTTCAGCGAGCGAGAAGGTCTCGTTGCGCAAACGCGCCCTAACAGCCGAAAACCTTGGGACACTATAAATCTCGGTTTTCGGTCATTCTCCTTTTCTTAAGCAATGGATTACGCAACGGTAGGTGACTATACGTTATGTGCGAGGGGGCATTAAATGGTCTAAATAATATACACCCAATTCCTTGCCAATGTGGATTAACTCTAATTCATCTGAAAATATTTACTGGGTTACCTATATTTTCAAGCTGTGATTGTGTGGCGTGCTTTGCAATACTGGATTACTACAGGGAATACTTCAGATTACCTCCGTATTATTACTGCTTTTCAGAGTTTCCTCGTTTCGGAATACCTCGTATTACCTGGAAATACCGAGGATTGCTTAAAATTACCACGGAATACCACCGGATTACTAGGATACCCGACGATAGCCAGTAAATACCACAGATTTATTGTGGTTTACCAAGCATTTGTACACAAGATTACCAAAGTTAATGACCCCTCGGTCATGGTTCGTATCGAGACAAATTTAATACATATTTTATTTGAAAGGTGCGTCCGAATTGCTAGGGTTTGGTCCTGTAAACCAAGGCAACTTGAGAATGAATCTACCTGTACTGAATTTATAAGTTTATTATTAAAATTTTTATGGGGGGGGGGGGCCCCGGCCAAGTCGTTAATGATACGGCCAAAGATCTTTAAAAACATCATTTTTTCCTCCAATTAAAGAAGAGATGAAAATAATTTTCCGAGTCCATTGCAAAATAAATTATGAAAGTCGATAAATGGAAATCTGCGAGGGAAAAAAAAACCTTATCTGACTTTTGCAAACCAGCAAGTTGCTGATTTATGGGTTTGTTCTGAAGAGCTGCTGCAAACGGGCTTGAATGATTGCACCACTTTGGGTTAAGTTTTAATTACATTCCTAATTCAGAATTAGACCCTTGGGAAAGTCTTCTTCTGTCTTTAAATCACCAATTTATTCACAACACATAGCAGTTTTTTTGGTTTTTTTTAAAGAAAATTACCGAAGCTATTGTTTCAGAAATGTTTATTTAAAGTGGACACTGGCTATCAGTACTGACTCTCTGGAAAATTTATTTAATACTTTAGGGCAAGACTTGTCAGTATTACAAAGCAAACAGTCTGCATTAAAACCTGGACTTATGTAAGTACAATACACACTAATCTGACTTGGACGCGAGTCCTGGACTTCAGGGTGCTCTACCCACTGTGCTACCGGGGCAAATCCTGGCTACAGGCTCCAGGCGAGCTTTGTAGATGTGGAGTCTTTCTCAGTGGTGACATAAAGGCTACAAAGGTACACAATACAGTCCCTCCTTGTGTAAGTTTCTGGACTTTAGGTCACCACTGAGAAAGACTGAACAGCTTCTAAGCGCTACTGGAGTTATAAACAGGATCTGTCCCGGAAGTACAGTGGTTAGAGCGCCCAGCCCAGTCCCAGTCGGGGCCCAGTCGGGACAGTTGTTTACTAGCACCGTACCCGGCTTCGCCCGGAGATTTGTTTGACCCGTGGTTGTTTCCCAGTATTTGATCGGTGCTGCCTGATCGTTCACTGCAACAGTCGATTTTTGTTTGTGCATCACTCCCCCTTTCCACCAATCCTCTCCCTCCCCTCTCCCTCTTTTATCCCGTCCTCTCCCTCTCCTCTTGGTTTCCTTCCCTTTCTCCTCTTTGCTATACGAAGTTGAACACGTACCCGGCTCCCGGCTCCGTGCTTGTTTGTTTGTTCTCTTCTAGGTTCAGTTAATACGTAATCGTAAATGCTTAATGGTAACCGCTCACTTCCAATCTTTCGCTGTGGCTTAAGCGATGCGTACCGTGTGAAAAAGAAGTGTGCATGACGTCATGTAATACTTGCCCTTGAGATTACCACGGTGTTTAGTTAGAAGGATAATTGTTAGAGAAAATTGTTAGTCGATGCAACATTGTTCCCCTTCCGGGGGTCGTTGCGGTTGCTTCATTTCTGCTATGAGACTTTGGTTTATAATGTAAAATCTTCCATCCTCACAAGGCCAGTCTTTAATGCAGACGAATTGCTTCGTTTACCGTTTATCCTATGATTTATTCTTTACTTATTGTCGGTACAACGTTTTAGGGTCGTTATTTATCGACGTGAATTTTGTTCATTCGTATATCCTCTTACTGTGTTGGAGCGATACATATTCCGTACTGTTTATTTATTTATTTTTCCGTACGGTGGCCAACATGCGATACGCGAGTCAGACCTCTTATGTGGTGCTGGCACATACTGCATTTTTGTCCGGTCTGCCAGACTAACTAACTCACGCATTCGCAGGTGCCGATTCGTTCATGGACGTTACCAGCAGACTAGATAATAACACCACAAGAGAATTATCACTTAATTTTTATCCATCACGAAATATATTCCGAACTGGGAAAAAAAAAACGTATTCCTGCGCGAGGTGTTTTTATCAGTTTGGGAATATAACAAGTAACTGATAAAAATTATCTGTAACTAAGCCCAAGGGTTAGTTGCAAAAAAAGTACCCCGTCGCAGTAATAAGTAGGGACTAGATTCAAAATACCACGTGTGGTAAATTACCAGTGGTATTACCATATCAGTGAATTCAGAATATCGCAAATATTCGGCACAATAGCTTTTTTTGAGTGGATATTTAGCCAATCCAAACTCAAATAGAGATCAATACGTTTTATATTTGAATCTAAATCAATAAACGAGAATGAAAATGAAAGCGTTAAAAAACGAGGTAGTGTGTTTTGTATTTCGGAATCTGCGAAACGTGAACGCACTAAAGAAACACGTGTAAATGAAGCTTCGACTGATAGATTTGAGGCATCCAGATCGCGCGTTGCCTGGGACCACAAACCATACAGAACGAGCTCCTAGACCTACGCTGATATTAACCAAAGGCCATGAAACGCAGTGAACATCGCTGAAAATATCTGAAATTCATTTTATGCACCAAAGCTATCGTGTCACAAAATTCCAGGCAAATCACCCAAACAGCCCAACAACAGACATACAAACGTACACATTTTGTCGAGTGGGTCATTGGACCGCGCTCGCTTCGTTCGCTCGGCTTATAACGTAGACTGCGTTACAAAGCAACCCCGCGTCCCTGCGAGTTGGCTTCTCTGCTGATCAATATCTTTCAGTTTTAAAGAATTGAGCCATGGCGAGCACTGCGGAAAGTAAAAATACCGTAAATATTAACATGTCCTGGCAAAGCTACGGCGCATCACATGGGGGGGGGGGG